>NCVS01000984.1:99995-161822 GCA_003055095.1 Goniozus legneri | reverse complement strand
TTGCCTACAATCACCTACTTTGCGCCCTTGATACACAATGTACTATTTCTTGGGCCTACCATGATTCAGAATATAAACAGTGAGCAGCTGTCATGACGAAGGAATCGGAAACCAGGGAACCTCCACAGAGCCAGCGAACTTCATTGTTTTGAGTAACATAGCCGACCGCCGCCATGTGAGGAAATTCTTTCGGGTCCGATTTCTTTCCTCCGACGATGAGCTTCTTCGACTTGACAGCGCAAACGGAGACATTGACGGGTTGACGATTTCCAGCCAAGGTTGGAGGCACTTGGAGCTCGTACAATGCTTTCGAGTATTCTTGACATTCTGGGATAATTTTTGGGTGAATATTTTTTTTCTACACAATTTTATATTTATATATTCTTCGAATAAGGTAAAAAATGTTTTATTCTTACTAGCTCGAGCTACGGAACCACGGCTATCGACGGACAAGGGACCCCCAGGGAGAGGTCTAGATGTAGTCGTGGTTGTGGTGGTGGTCACCTTAACCTGATTGGGGCAGCAAATGATCGGAGTAAAACCAGAAAATCCACAAAGCTTGGAAGGTGGCTGACCGGCGAGTAGCAACTGATACTCTGAATTGCACGTGTGAAGAAGTTGGCATGTACCGGGTGATCCTCTCACAATACAATTATCGCCTACGAGAAAGTCGAAGTAAAATAGGACGTTCATTTTACATTAAAAATTTTTAAACAAACTGGACTCGATGGCACACATCCCAGCGAAAGCCGGTTTGATAGAATTAGCCATCCTAGTTAAACAATTTTATCAGTTTCTTTTCTGAATTTATACAGTTTTTAGTCATCTTGTATTGTTTTTAAAATCACGATTAAAATTGATCAAATTCGACAATAAGGGAGCACGAAAATCCGACTTGTCAAAAACCGTAGAAATTCTTCGACCGGAGAAGCTGGAATAAACAGAGACGCCACGCGTCGATTCGCCCGAAATAGTTCAGGCCAAAAATGAGATAATTAGGAATCGCTGAACTTTCGGGCGAGAAATTTTTCCCCGCTAAAAGTAGCGAGGAATTTTTACCTTCGTATTGCTGCGCCAATAGTGGCAAGACGAGGCAGAACAGCGCCAGCGGTATCGATCCTGACGTCAGACTCGCGAGAGAACGCAGCATCCTCGCAGTTAATAGGCAGCTAGCTCGAATTACACTCCACGTTCTCTACCGGTCGCGATCTTTCTCGCGTCTGCTCGGTTCGCGTTGCTTTGCGTTCCTACCTACCCGCGGATGTTTCGCGGGGAAGGGGGAACAGTCAGCCGAGGACGTCATCTCCTTCCGATTGTCCGCCAGTACCGCTCGAGCGCTACATCTCGACGATTTACGATTCCAAATTCGGGAGGTGTTATTTAAATGATGTACGATTATTTTTTCATTCCCAGAAGAAATATTTCCCCCCGCGAGATAAACAAAATCGACTGATTCATTCATCTCCGCTCGGCGCTTATATTCATGGGACCCGATTCCCGAGAAAGAAACGTAATTTTCTATTCGTTTAATTCACGCCTCCGCCGTTTTAGCGGGATTCCCATTTAATACGCATTTCGCTTTTCTGTGGTTTAAATCGATACGCTATCGATTTATTCGATTATTTGTACGGACCGAGATTATTTCTAGAAAAGGTCATTTCGCATATTGATCTCAGTTTTGTGCCGTCGAAAAATTTGCTCCTTATCAGCGAATTTTGTCGAACGGATCGAGCAATTTTTACTTAGATGACGCAATGCACACGTATACTCGTTTTGCAATTTTATTTACTGTTATTCGTATTCAGCGTGGATTCTTCAAGGAGGTGTACTCCTGTAACGCATAATATTGCCGTCAATTATAAGCGAGTCATTATCGTCGCGTTAAAATGTTTGATAGCCGTTTCCGCGATGAAATTCAAAAAAATTGTAATCACGTTCGGTTGGCGAAAAATTATTGTCAATTTATAAAGCTGATTTTTTTAATTCTTCCTTTAACGAAATCGATCAAATCGATTTTTCAAGCGTTCACGGCAGCTTTGCTAATGAGTCATAAAATTCCAGACGCGTATAATTCAATTTGAATGAGCGGTGGTCGATATCGCAGAGACCTACCGAGAAATCGTCGTGGAAACACCCGATAATTTCAGAGAAGTTCATTAGTTGATCTGTAATATCTGTCCAATCGGCGTTTTCGTATTCCATGCACGTACGCATCGCGCGTCTGTCGCTTATTGAAGAATTGCGTGACGTGCGATTGAGAAAGGAAAAATTTTTTCCTTGTACAAATCCGGAAAATTGTACATCCGACATATCATTAGTATGATTTATGAAACTGGTCTCTGATATGGTCTGCCGGGGTTCTCGGATGACTAATTTATATAAAACTGCAAGCAAAACGTCATATTAAGGATAAGATTTGATCCCACTTTGCTATATTCTAGCGCTTCTGATTTCCCAAAGTTTCGAAACTAAAAAATTCTAACTATTTTCACGAAAAAAATTTAATATTTCAATATCATTCGCAGAATCTTCAAGGTTGACAATTTTAAATTTCATCCGACTGACTTTGTGATGACTCATTCTTATCAAATTCTTCCGACTGCTCAATTATGTGTAAAATTCGTAAAATTTCGTGTAAAAATATTCCGGAATAATTTATAATGAATCATCCTAACAAAACCATTAATCGAGCGATATTATTATATGACTTTGGCAAAATTAACTTTGGAAAGTTTGGTATTTCTAATTTGCTCACTGTTCGTAGTCGTGAGTAGGCGTTTATCTGAAGCAGATAGAAAGTACCGGTTTTGGTTATGAAAACTTTTCGGTGAAATTTGCTTATATATGAATGAGTAGATAATAAAATGAGTCACAATCGTAAATTTTCGATTTGATATTTTTTATTAAAATTAATATAGTAGGTATATCTTTATCGACATCGTTATAAGTGCGTACTCGAAGAAGCACGCGTGAAATTTAACGAGGAATATGAATTCGTGAAATTGGTTTCTAGGTATAAGATTGCATTATGTCACATTCTTAAGTTAAAATAACTATAAATGATACATACAGCTGAAATTAAGCTAACTTCTAAGTCAGAACACTTTCCTTCATTTTACTTATTTGTTTTATTATTGATTTCACAGATACACGAGTAATATGTACCCAAGGTAAAGATAAACCAATATAAAATATGCATTTTTTAATGACCCTAGTCTATAAATATAAAAACGAATATGAGTTATTTACAATTTACATTACAGAATGCACTCAGAGTATAGAAACACTTTTCACGACCGGCTGTCGATGATAAAAGATTAAGTATTCTGATAAAACTTTATAAACAGGAAATTTTCTCAGTGTAAAATTGCTACAAAGTGTGTAACGAATAGTTTTATCGACTCTTAACCCCTTAAATTCGAACGCTATTTACAAACGGGTATGCGAATAAAATTATATCAGTCTTAAGGCTCTCAATAGGATATCCACAATACGTATTATAATAGGAAAACTCATTCACGCGTTAAGCCAACAACCGATAAAATTATTAGTCGTTCCGTAATGTGGAATCGATAGGAAATTCACAGGATCGCTGTAACATCGATAAACAACAAGTAAGATCGTTGAGTGCGTAGAACACTTTCAATATCAATCGCATTTAATCCGTTTGAGCGCTTATTTCTTATATATAATTGAAAAATTAATTTGTCGCATTATCCCTTTTTTCCTTATATACATCGATTATCAATAAATATATTGCCCATAGTGAATTATTTAAAAACATTTCCGCAAGTCCTGTAGAAAATAGATTTTTTTTCGTATACATATAAAAGACACTTGATGCATTTTAACAGCCATATTACATTCTTACATAACTATCAACGTCAATAAAAAATTAATTCCTCGTTATAATTACATCGTATCGGGAAATAATTTTTTATACATAAACTCTCCATTAATTGTAATATACTTTCTACTATTAGCGAATAGAAATATTTCATTATTCGATGCATTTACATACAAGATCGCCTACTTTCAGAAAACGAAAGAACATTATTTTGCTCATACACGATCATAACAATTCACATTCACATCTCTTTTATGAGTTAAATTTATTTCTATTCTCGGTACATCACGGTCAAAGAATTTTCGAATTATACTTACCTCGTATGAAAACTTTGATTACAACGTACATCGGGATATTTGATCAATATTTTTCTACTGGTCTATTAAAAATTTTTAAATAAATTCTATTCGATTTTAGAAGTAACAAAAGACTCGATTCGAATAAATAAATAATTTACAGTTCACAAAAATGAATACAATCTTATTCTAAAAATGTATACAAACAATTGATATAACACAAATTATCATTTCAAATTGTCTAATCGATAATTTAAATTTTGTCAGAAGCATTCATAACCCATACACGCAAAATTTGGCCATACAGTCATTTTTAAAGTCAGTCAGAATTTCAGTCAACTTTTTATGATGTCAGGTTTTTTTTCTTGAATTTCAGACCCGATATGCATGTAATAGTAATTTACGGAAGAGAATAATAGACCAGAGTCGAAAAATTGATCAAAGAAAAGAGATGTGTAACTTCAGAAGCTGATCAATACTAACAAAACCGCCTACTAGTTATAAAATTTGTGTCGAACGATAGTAAAATTCTTCTCGACCAATTCATAATTATTGTTTCATCTTTATACAGTCTTTAAGAAATAAACTATTATTGATACACTATTGTCCATATCAACCAGCACTATAACTCTTCCACGTAATAATTTTAATTACTAAATTATATTTCACAAAATTCAACTACACAGCTGATGCTAATATTTGTTATTGTGCACTTGATATGGAGTCTTCGATAAGAATAAGTACGACTATATCGTGTTACGCGAAAAGGGAGGTAACAGAGTCATCATTTACTATCGTTTCTGACATCACGAAAATTCGACTATCGTACACAGATTTATGAAAATATATATTTCGCAGATTGCTGTTAATTTTACAGGCTCGAAAAATAAATTCAAAACGAGAAAAGCAAATAAACTAGCACCAATTGAAAGATTTAATTTTTTAAGAACGTAAAAACAGTCTATCCTTACGATTCTTTTTTTGCTTTTTCGTTTTACAAATTCTGTTTTCAACAGGGCCGTCTAACTTGCATTTTCTATACATTTCAAAAATAATCTTGACTACACTAGAAATAAAAATTCGTTCAAGCTACTCAAAAAGTGTATAAAAAAATTGTTCGATAAATTATTGTTTAGAATGAATACATATTTATAAGCATCTTCGAGTCATATTCTACCCAATAATTTAAGCATTTATTTCTCATCAAATAAATATTGAGCATATTCGACAAATTTTTATTTTCAGTGTATCCACACAAAAATACAATTCAAAACGACAGGCCTGCTTCGAACAGAATCGTAGATAATCGACGAGCCGGCTGCGTACGAAGAAACGTAATAATTTACAGTGCACTGGACGAAAATCTCCCTCGACCACGTACAAGAGTTCCATTCTCGGCGTGAAATCACGCGATTGATAATCGACTTACGGAGAATCGGCGATACAAAGTTCTCTCGCGAGAATAAAAGAATAGTTATGAGTTGTCGAGATAAATGAGGGGATTAAATCGAGAAGAGAAACGAACGACGGCGCGAACGAAGAGGAGCGCTTCGAGAGCGGCGCGTGTGACTCGACGAGACCGGCGAGATTCGATCCGCCGGATGACGGCGAGGACTCGTCTTTTGCTACAAAGACGGCCGATAATCTTCGCGCGAGCTCGCCGGGGAAGGAAAGCTCGGCGAGACGAGCGAGAAAGCAAGACGAACGAGCGATGTCCCGTTGCGAGAAAACGATATGTACCAGTTCGGTATACATCTGGGAAAAATTCCAAGGAATGTCGAGACGATCCAACAGGACGAAAGAAATCCCCGCCTCGTTGAGCCTTTTTAGCTGCGGTCTCCGTGTGGCTTCCGCTCTGCCGTCACTGACATCTAAAACAGTGGAAAATACGAATCATGTAGTTATTTATAGGAAAATTAAAATATATTTGTAAGCTACAAAGAAATTTGTTGAAATATACTAAATATTTATTTGCATACGTTCAAATAAATATTTGATTCGATAAGATAAATATGTGACTATACATATTAGTTTAACTGAAATGGATTGATTATTTTGTCTAGCAAATTAAATATTCATTTCAACTTATGCAAATATTCAATTCATTCTAAAACATTTTTTGCAGTGTATAGTGTTACATACTAAATTTAAAAAAAATTCAATTCAAAATTTCTCGATGACATCATCGAGTGATCGAGTTTAAATTTTGGCACTTGACCTCGAAATTCGTGAATCGCTGCTCGACCTCAGTTCAAAACGTTGTCGCTAACGAGGCGATATAACCCCGCTCCGACAAAAACCGAACAATGTTTCGAGCCCCCGCTGAATCTGCCCGGTTACGAGATTAAAATTCCAGCGCGAGTGCAATCTTGAAATTTTTGAGGCCGAGGGAATAAATTCGCGTGTCGAGACGTAAACACGCGTACCGGATAATGCAAGCGAGGAGATAATATATCGTCGCACGCGAGCAACCCCGCTCTCTCTCTCTCTCTCTCTCTCTCTCTCTCTCTCTCTCTCTCTCTCTCTCTCGGGAAGGTAATCGAGAAATCCCGACTCTCTCTCTCTCTCTCTCTCTGTACGTCCCACGCGTCTAGACGTCTTAAAGTTTTACGACACGATACATACTGGTATTATATGGATCACGCCACTGCCATTCAAACCACGCCTCGATCGGTACGCGCGTGGCTCGAGATTTCCAACCGGCTCGCCATGAATAACAATACCGGCCGGAAATCTCAAGTTCGCGAAACGAGGGTGTCGACGAAAGAAAGTAACAGAACCTTCGATACCTTGCTCTCGTTGTATCCCGAGTCGTACGAATTTTATCGGTTTTTTGTTCGGGTTGGAACGGTTTCTTACCGAGGAAAAAACAGTTAAATACACAAGCCCATATTTTATTAAATGAAATGAAAAATCTTCTGAGTGGAAAATTTATTAGTGAAATATTGTATTGGCAATATAGGAATGCATATTTAATTGTTTTAATAAAATTTTTTTCTCGGTGTAGTTTCATTCGGAGTTACTAAATAATTTTTCGAAAACACAGAAATAAATAAATTGTTCGATAATAGTTACTTAGAATGAAAAAATGCTAAATACTGCTTAATACTTTTGACTCGGTATATCCTTGATGAGTTTGAAACTACTTTCGAGGGGATCGTAAAAACGCTCAATATCGATGTAAGTGGGTTAACAAGACGACTCGGTCCGGACCGGCAAGGACTCCTTCGACCGAAGGCATCGATCTTCGCTCTCGTCGTATATCACGCGACTGTAAACATCAATCATTCGAGAAATTTTACCGATGCGTTATGCGCTCGCACGGTAAAAGTCGAAAATTTTGAAGAGTGGAAAGCTTCGAGGCATCGGAACGAATTGTTAACCCCGGATGAATGACGAGGGAAGAGAAAAAAAAATGGAGGCGTTACAATGTCGCGAGTATCGCGAACGCGTGTTTTACAACCGATACTCCGATATGGTTCGACGTTCGAGCAAATAGCGCAAATCGAACGTGTAACGCGTGGGTTCGACAAACTCTGGAAAAGTGACTGAGTTAACGAGAGATCGTCTTAATCCATCCTCAAGATTTTCTATTTATCTCAGCTTCGAGAGGAGTTTGTTTCAAAGATAATAGAACAGTTTACGAAATTTGATAAAGATTATCAAATTTCGTAGCTTTTTATTTATGATCCCAAATTTTAATAATAATAATAAATTAGTTTGTACACAAATTTGAATAGTACTCTAAAATCAACCTCGCAACATCAAAAACTTTCGATTAAGGAACGTTTTGCGTCAAATCGGATCGATAAATCACCCACCGTCCAACTATTTCAAGAAAATGTACTCACAACGATAACAAGGCGGGGCTTTCCTCCGATTCTGTGATATCGCTCGATAAGATTCTCGTTTTGGGTGCGTCAGTGAGTTCGTCCTGAGGTCCTCAGCCGTCATCGAGCGATCGATCGTCGGACGGATCGAATCGGTGTTCGTCTGTGAATCCGTTCCAGCGGACTCGTTTGAGCTCTCGAGCGCGCGCGCGCGTTCTCTCTTGATTGGCTCTTATCTCGGTTTTTAGAAGAAGAGGTGAAAACGATGCGATGAATCGTCGTGCGGGGAATGAACGATTCACCAGTAGGGCGCGTCGTTAGAGAGATGATGCCAGGACGCGAACTCGCTCCAGGTGCGCACGTTGGCCCTCGTCGCGTCCGTCATCCGGGCTGCGCAGTCGAACAGCCCGTCGCAGCTCGACGACGATGTGATGTCGTAACGCTTCGCTGGTGCCTTCGGCTGCAAAAATTATATCACTTTGTACTTTTACGTGTCTCAACGTATTAATTCTGCAACCGAAACATTAACATTAGATCTATCAGAAATTTGTTTCTACTGATTACTACTGATAAAAATTTACTTAATGTTTATTTGCATACGTTCAAATAAATATCAAGTACACTCCACAAAATATTTTATTGAATTTATTCTTAACAATATTTTTCAATTCTAAGTAATAAATAATTTCATTGAATAAGATATTTACTTTGTCAACAAATGAATATTCAGTAGCTTCAACAAATTTTCATTTTCAGTGTGGTTATGGTATAATTCTAGTGTTAAATAAACTTAAATCATAGTGACAGCGAGATGACACGTTCAACATTTTGGCACTCATATTTTTTTCAAAATATGACAAATATATAAACTATAATCGAATCCATTTTAAATGGAACGACTACCAAACAAAATTAAATGACAAAACTAAATATTCTCAAGAAAAGGTGTTCTGATACAACGCTCCTTACTGGATTCGCTGAATCAGTTCGCAAGAGGTGGGAGGGGTGATATAATGACAAAGCACACAAAATTTACGTTATGCTAATAATACTGCTTTAATTGCCGTTTCGATTATGAGTATATAAAATTGTCATGTACGATACTTAAACTAACGAATAATTAAGTCTTATATTAACAGTCTGTCTGAGGATTCAAGGCGATCTTCGCGACTCCTCCGAGCCGAGCTTTTTCTAGTTTCTGGTCAAGGCACGCGACCGAACCTACCTCACGCGTCTGGTTGCTGCTAATAATAGAAATACCGACAAGGTCGTGAGTCTGTCTGAATTACGGAATACGTACAATTACGTACTCCTTCTCGCGATCGTTTCTATAGCAAATCGACTTTGATAAATACACATATTTACAGGTGAGATTAAAAAATACACACAGCCAGTAACTACAAATTCCTAGATTGGTAACGATCACTTACAATAGCTGCCCGAGTCAAATAATTCGATCGACTTTTTTTCGCAACGTCTTAATACAAGTTTTTGTACTCGAATCGTTAAAAAGATAAAAATTATTAAAATTTGGGATCATAAATAAAAAGTCTGAGTATAAAATATCCATTTCTGAAAAATTTCTAACCTACTACTACTTAAAATTGATCAAAATCACCAACGAGAGGGTGTAGACGAAAATTGTACAAATTTTTCAACTCGGGTGACACCGAATTAAAACTAATCTCCTTAAAACTAAAATCACGAGTTATATGTAAATGCTAATATTAACGCAGACCTCTTGCCGCTTGCGAACGGAGTAGTTCTTCCCGTCGTTGTTGTCCCAGTACTCGCTCCCGCCGGTGCGATAGCGCACGCAGAACTCGATCGTGTCGGATTTCGGCGGCAGGGTCAGCTGGAACTTGAAGGTGTCGTAGAGTATCAGCGCCGGTGAGCCGGGCTGCTCCACGTAGGTGCAGTAGACGTCCTCGTGGGTCTTCCAGTTGTCGCTGCTCGCTCTGACGACGACCTCCTTGTCGTAAGCGAGATTTTTCACTTTGACGGTGCCGATGAGGCACTGCTCGGACTCGCGGACTATCACATTCTCCAGACACACGTTTTCGCTGTTGAGCTTGCTGCGGAAGGCGAGGTAGTCGCTGGCCGGCTGCTGAAAGCCGACCTGCCACGAGGGCGTAGGCTGGACCGACGCCTCGCTGTCCATCTTCGAGCGCAGTACGACGCCCCTCGTCATGCCGGCCAGGTAGGCTGTGCTCCATAATGGCGGCACGTTGCTGGGCTCCGACATCACGCGTACCTAATCATTTCAATTTATCATATATAAACTGCAATTATAAATTACGTTAGATAATTTATAATGATATTCGGTGCACTGTGTACTTTTCTTTTTATTCGTGCAAGAATAATAATAATTTTATGGAGTCGGTATTTGCATGTACGGTAAAAAGAGATGATTTCTACATAATTATAATTGGGAACTGAACAACACAATATTATTAAATTTCAACATAAATTATATCAAACCAAAAAAATTATAGTATGTGGATCTCTATAAACAACTTTATGTTAAACTGAGTTTATCTGTAGGTTTCAAATTGCTAGAAAAAATTATTTGAACCAATATTTGATCGTTTTAATGAATTTTAATAATTTACCTGTGTGAGTGGTCGACCGCGATCGTCCGCAAAAACTACTCGCTTTTTCTGCTTGATGGCCGTGCCGTCGTTGTTCGAGCGTAGGCTGTCGATCGGCAAAGTACCGGATGAGAGACACGGCCGTATCCTAGGCGGTACAGATCTGCTGCTCAATGGCGGGCTCTTCACCACCAGCGGACTGTACAGGAAGGAACTGTACACCGGAGGGCTGTGCCCCAGCATCAACTCGGCCGGCATCGCTATGGAACACATTTAGATCTGAAACGGAAGAGACACGATTTAAAAAATCAATCTACACGTATACTTTTTCTCGTATCAGATAAAAATTAATACCGAAGAACGCGGATCTACATCGATTCCTTTTTTAATTACACGCGTCGGGAATGTTCGTTGAATTAAGAGAGATCAAAATGCACTTGCGATTAGGCACCTCGATTACGCCGGTCACGTGATACCCTACGTAAAATGCAGATACCGCGTTATCTCTTCGCTGCGAGATTAAAAATTACGTATGGAGATCTGCAGTGTACGCGTATCGACATCTACACGCCGATAAAGCCGGGGCAATCTTCGATCGCGAAAATCGTCGTCGATCGATAAACCCGAAACGAGAAATTGCCGATCTCGACTCGGGAGAAAAGATCGATCCTCGCCGCTCGTTTTCAAAAGCCGGAACAGACGCAATTAACGCGCGAAACTCGTCTCGCGTGTCTCGACCTCCAAACTCGTTTTTCAGACCAGATTTCCCGTTCAAGAGACCGTAACTGCGCGCTCAGACAAACGCGTGAAAAATAACCTGCGGGATCGAGTTTCAGGCGAGAAGCGCGGTTTCGCAAGTGCGTTTCAGGAATATATAGGTCAATTTTTTATTTCCTGCTTCGATCGGTAAGTTCTCGACTTCCCCGGGGGGCTCGGAATTGTCGAAAACGATTTGTAAAAAAATTTAGCTCCGGGTAACAGCCGGCAATGTCGATCAGATTACAATTCCCGCCGGAATATCAATGATGTAACTTATTTATGTACACTCGATTCGCGGATAAGGCGGCCCGGTATATCTGGTGTGGTGTTTTAGGCGATTACCCAACGAGGAAAAAAGCCTCGAAAAATTGGCCCATGATTTTCAACGAGAGGCTAAAGTGTTGTGTCTGAAATCTGCTGCGTTGGAACGCGTGAAATATGGCAACGTACAAAATACAAAAAAAAAAGGGAAAATTTTTGGTGCACACTTGCAAAAAAATTTTGTAGAATGAACTAAATATTTAAAAATAAATATCTAATTCGATAATAAAATTTCAACTAATATTTGATATATTTGATAAATGAATTTGTCTAGCAAATTGCATTTGAATGCATGCGAATAAATATGTAGTCCATTCTAAAATTTTTTTTGCTGACAACGAGCACTGTGACAATTGAAATAAAAGAGTTACGTATTGTTTAGTCTTCCTCCGCGACAAAGTTTTGCGAAAAGGTCAGCGGAAAGAAAGATACACATTCTGTAATATCGGGATTTTTCGCAGATACAGAAATAACTGGAGTAATCGTTCGCTTGACCCGCATTCGATATTCATTGTGTACTCGCGTAAGCGCGACGTGTCAGGGCCTCCGATGGTTTTGGTGCGAAGCCAATCAGCGAGGAGGAAAAAAGTTGCAGAAATTTCTGATATACATATTCGGGAGCGAAACGACCGCAGCGTGGTTGCCCATCTACTGGCGCGGCCGGAATCGAAAAGAAATCCGTGCGCGTTCTTTTTCAGCGAAAGGCCAATTTTTTTTTTTTCGTAAATATCGACGAGATTTATCAGCGCCGCCTAGATTATCTCCACGCGCGCGAGCTGCATTTCCCTTTCTTATTTTTTTTTTTTTCAACGATAAGAAGCATTTCGCGTGTTTGTCCCTCGATCGTCTCGGCTGTTGACACGCGTAAATGCAGAGTGGACATTTTTGCAGAAATTGAAAACACTGACTATTGCATCACGAGTTCCTTGTATAAGGAAAGAAAAACACCGAGGTCGGGAACGTGCGGCGTCTCGATTCGAACTGAAAATTTTCCGCGGGAATTTGTTTGAGACGCGTCGAGAAAATTTCACAAAAATTTATCACACGCTAAACATATTTTGATAACTGAGAAATGGACAAATTTCGAAGGTTACTTCGACTCGACGTCACCCTAACACCCTACCACTCGAAAATTTTTAATTTTTAAAACATTTTTTCTATTTAAATTACATCGAGATACACTCTTTTTCGATTTGCCGATACCGATCGGTTTATTTATCCGGTATCTCGCAATACCAAAGTGTCATCTCACCTTGAGTCTCGAGTTCGAAGTACGAGAACGAGGGGACACTTTCGCGAACGTGGGCGGAGGATCTCGCGAGTCTTCCGGCGAGAACGAAACGAGATCGAGCTCGTCTTATCGTCCGCGTTCTGTCGCGATCTTTTGCAATATCGGCATCTCGTTCGTTCTCCTTTTTTTCTCCACTTTAATTGTTCGAACCTCGCGCGGGGTCACAGAGCTCGGGACTTTTAATCTGGATGACGAAGACGCGACGAAAACTTTCCTATTTGCTCCCGACGCGGTTCCTGGGGCGTGGTTTACACTAGATTCGTAATTTTCCTACACGAAATCGCCGATTGCGTGCAGGGAGCACGCATCGCGATAACTAATTCGTCCGGGAGCGGATCTCTCGACGAAAAATCACGAGCGGTCGCGACTCTCGTCGCTATCTTTGTAAATAGAAAGTTTTCCGTTTGTAACAGAAACAATTTCATATGAAGAAAGAGATCCGTAAATAAGTTATTTACACGAGTTATCGGCTCGTTTCCGACTTTTTTCGCGCTAATTTTTCTCTCCTCTTTTCTCCTCGTAATCTCAATTACATCCCTAATTAACTTGTTTCGTTACAAAACGCGATCGATTGGCAAATCGATCGGAGATACGAGACTTTTCTATACGGCCGAGCGATTTTTCTCGACGCGCGTGTCGTCTGACGCATTTAGAGTAGAGAAAATTGCGCCTCGGGTGACTATTTCTAACGTTTCGCGGTTTATATTTGAACGTCTGCGAGTGTCCTGAGGACCACGATGACATAGAGCGTGCCCTTGGACGACGTCCAACTGCTAAAGCGGGAGCCCCTTTCAAACAAACGTATAGACAAGAGCGATTGAGCATTTGTCTACTTATTACGTCCACCGCGTGTGAAAACGATCTCTTTCAATATTCGTCATTTTTTCTTTCACAAGAAAATCTCCATTCGGACAATTTGTCTGAATTTTCACCACTTTAACCCTTCAACATACCATAAGAATTATTCATGTTATATTTTTCATTCAACTTTTAGAGACACAAGAAATTCGTGAGATTTTTGGCACTTCGAGGTACAGCAAAAATTATTTTCGAAGAAACACGTAACAAAAATCAGGGAACGATAAAATTGAAAAAATTGCCGGTTACAAAAATATTGTAATAAATACTCCGATACTTTTCGCAGATAATATTTTAATACGAGTACGACGAAAATTAGCTGATAGATTAGTCGAGTGGGTTGCTTATAGCGGGCTGTTATCATCGGCGCGATACAGACGAGCGCGGCGGGAACGTTGAAACGAAACGTATTAACCACTCGCGCGCGCGAACGCACGCGCGTTCGGTGCTTATAGATACGCGAAATCGGTGACGAAACTAAAGAAATTTTAATTAATCAACGATAACTCGTCACACGACCCGTCGAAATCTAATCGATTCGCGAATAAATAATTTCGAGCTTCTAATTTTTCGCCGGCTCGCTTTTGTTTATCGCGCAGCTCGCGATCGACGGAGCGAAAATTTTCATTGTTTTTCCCGCTGGGAGCGAGTTGCATCATCCGCGATAGGACGCTCGGCGTAAAAATCGGGTGAAACAAGAGCATCGGGGATAGAATGAAAACGTAGAAATGGAGTATTCCACGCGCGCGTGTGCTTCGAAGAAAAACGTAAACAAAACATTAGACGGCACAATATCGCGGAACGAAAACAAAAATTCGGTCGGAAATCTTCCTTTGGTCCGTCTCCCCCGATAAACTGACGCAACTGTACTTAATTTAAGTACAGCTCCAGATAATAAAGGTCGATTTTTTCGTCACATCTCGGCTCGCCCCGCTGCTATAATTATCGCGAGATGGGAATAAAATAGCTTCTTGTTATAGTGTTTCTTCGTTTTCGCATCGTTATCGGGTCTGCCACGACGAGTCACGAGATAATCACGAGACGGGGAGATCCCCATTTCTACGAAATTTCACACAGAAAAATCTCAGAATTTTCACCTCCTCCGAAATTTCTCTCCGGGTTTCTGGTTTCGAAAATTTCCGGGCCGAGCAAAGAAAAAGGAAAAAAAAGGAGCGAAATCGCGAGAGGCATGGATTAGCATAATTTTCCATAATTTCACGACGGCGGTGTTTATTTTTAAATCGGTTGACGCGCTCGCCTCGTGAGATGCGGTAGCTCGCCGAAATTCCGTAACAGCCACGCGCACGTCGCGTGGCCGCGTGAATTTCTCGAGGGCGCGCGATATCTCTCGTAAACTAAATTAACCGAGACAGTCGGCGCCTGCGGTTCTCGCGCGTTCCCACCCGCTTTTGTGTTTACCGATAACGGCAAAAAATACAAACGATTCCACCGCAAAGTGGATTTTTTTTGGCATTTTATTCCTAGGTCAGAAAATTTGACTGGATTCTCGAAGTTGACTAATAGTTCTTATCACCGTGAGTGGTTCAGAGAATTTAAATTTGAATTCTCCGTCAAAAGAGAATGTCAGTGTTAATTCGTTGAATGTAGTGCCTCGTAAAATGAAATTTCTGCTAGATATTGCAAAAGTTTGTTCAAACTTGGTATTGACAGCGATTAAATATTTAATAATTTATCGCAACGACCCCGCGGCGAATTAATCCTCGCGTACTCGCTTTATATCGGGATCGATAACGTTTACCGCGATTGTTCACCGTCGTCTAGGTCGTTGCTAAGCGCATTTTCTAAACAATAAACCCCTCGCTTCGGAGAAATCTTCGTTGCCTCGTTTGTATCGCTCGGCTGAAAACTAATAACGTAAAAATTTATCCGAGAGTTTTCTCGCTTCCGCGCAATCAGCCAGCACAATAGCGGGCGAGTACGGATCGATGACGGTTTCGGCGATTAAACTTTGTTCGGTAAGATTCCGCGGGACGGAGAGAGAAAGAGCGTGACACTCTATGAGAGAGGATGTACAATGTCGGTTATCGCCACGCACAAGAAACCTCGCTGTCGATAAGCCGGAGCTCCAACCTCCGTTGCAATCTCGAGCTTACAGCCAGCGAAAAAATCTCGCGAGAGAAAGATCCCACCCTCGATCCGAAAATTGGTACAATTTTCAAGAAATTTAAATTTAATTCTTCAATAAAAATTTGTTGAATATTTATCTGTATTCGTTCAAACGAATTCCATGTAGATTTAATTGAATATTCGTTTTAATTGAAAACACTAATTTTATTCCAAGTAATAATTTAGTCGAACAAAATGTTCATTTCTGTAAATGAAATAAATATTGAGTAACTTCAACAAAGTTTTATTTTCAGTGCACTCGGTTCTGATCGATCGAATCTCGCTCTCGCTGCAGAGAGATTTTCCGTATTAAAAAAATCCGCGATACTAGTTTCGATACGGATTTTCTCTAACCTACGCGCAGCGCCCACGCGTTTCTCACTTTCGAGCGGGATTTTTGCCCACGCCGCGCGACCAGCCACCGGAAATAGGCGAAGAATTTTCCTAGACGCGGGGGCGGCCCGAGAATAGAACCCGAGCTCGCCAGGACGAATGAAAAGATTTCAGTGACGCAGGATAACCGAAAGAATTTTACGTAACGATTTAAAAAATCGAGCTGGAAATAAATCAGAACGCACTTCACGTATCGGCTGATCGAAAATTTCGACGCCACTCGAGAACGTCTGGCGAATTTTTGCACAAACTGCTCATATATATTTTTTTTTTCGACGAGCATCCATCGGACGATTCTAAATTTACGCGTATCGTGCGTGTCTCGATAATTCCGCCGATACCGCGGTATCGCGTTTCGGGTGGCTCGCGAGAGGATGAGCCTTCATCGATCGGTAAACAAACGCGACGGAAATCGGAAGTCGAGTGCGTTCAACCGATTTTCCAATTACATCTCGCGGTGACGTAAACAATAAGTACTCTCGTTTTTCTCCCTCCTCGTTATTATTGTTTTTTTTTTCTCCTCGTTAGCCGGCGCATCAAAATATTTCAGCCGAGATAAGAAGAATCGTCCGGATTAGCAGCCTCGAATTGCGTAATCGCGATAACGACGCGCGTTTTCGCGGGAGAGCCGCAATAGAAGGATTGCATCGAGCTGCATTTTCGTTTGGGCTTATCGACGATTTTGTAACGTCGCGTTTTCGCGATAAATCGATCGGACTCTCTCGGAAAACCGGTTGATCGCGATCGCGAGACCGTTAATGAGGTTACAACGTGAATTCGATAACGAATCTTTTCCTTGAAAGCTCGAATAATCGTCGAGAGCTCGAACGAGATCGATGACGCGGTACTGCATTCATAGGAAAATAACTCGACCACCTTGCAGTGATTGTACACGCGAGTTATAAATAAGACGCGCGATGAGTGGGCGCTCGAAAATCCGATTCCGAGCGATTAAATATAACGCGGTGACTTTCCATCTTGGCTAGTTCGGCTAAACTCTGATTCACCAATGGGAGACTGACGAAAAACGGTTTATCTTCTAATTCATGATCCCGTCGCGTGCTCGCAGATAAGATGATCGATTGGGGAACGAAATCCGCTCCTTTCTAGTTTCGCATAACGCCGTCTACCGACGTATTTTGTTCTTGGGATTAGATCGATTATGCAATTAATGTTATTAGCGTCGAGACGGCCGATCAGCCTGATTATTTTGGTGCCACGCGCGCGACGCGTTCGGAGTGGCGCTACACATGTCATAGCGTAATAATTATCTCGATACCCGTCCGATGTAGCGCGTACATCATTCGCGAGTCACATGCCACGATCGTGCTTCTTTTTAATCCCGCTCGACGCTCAGCGGGCGAGAGTGGAAATTTTGCGAACCGGTTGGCCAACGAATAAATTTAGATGCCGCTCACCTAACGCGAGCCAATTCTTCCTTTGCGATAAGAATTCCGAAGTCTTCATTCAAGTAACTGTACGCGAAAGAAATTTTAATTTGTTTATTTATTCGAAGTAAGCCGAGTGAACCGATTTAAAAATCTCGTATAACTGATAATATTTATTGTTAATTAATTGTTTGTGTATATCAAACATTAATATTATTCAAGTAAAATATTACCTGTGTAATATTACTATTATATCACCTGTGACTAAATTAGTATTCAACAGATTTTTCACTTGGAGCAAATTTCGCTTTTCCGAAAAAGTTTGCCAAACGAATTACCTCGAATAAATTTTTCTCTCTGTACGTCCGAATGAATGCTTAACGAGGCCTTGAGCGAAGATCCCGGTGCAGAGAGAATCCTAACGGTTCACCTTGAGTATAGAGGATAAGGTGAACCGATAAAGACGCCGAAAATCCCACCTCCCTCTCGATCTCACGGATCACGCGCGATAAATACACGACGAGTTTGACAATAAATGTCTAGCTCGTGATGGGGAATCTTCTCGCGTGTATGTATACAAAAGCGATAAAGAAACGATAGTTGCGTCTCGTTTTTCCCGATAAACCCGTCGCGTAACAGCCGGTCTATAAATATTACGCACGAAATACTCGATCGAAAGCTCGTGTCAACGAACCGCGAAAACTCGCGCGCGAGCGTGTAGCCTCGACGAAATTTCGATTTACCGCTCGACGGTGCACCAGCTCGGGGCTTATCGCGGCGTCCTCTCTCGCGTATCGCTCGTAAACAAATTGCAGTATCCCGCTCACGTGAAACTCACGTGAGAAGGGAGAAAAAAAAATATTCCGTCGAATTAAATGCTAATCCGCGTGTATACAAATGAAGAAGGCTTTCACTCGGGGCCAAAAATAGAATCCGTGAACGGCGCCCACCGAACGGGATTACGTCGGGGCCCGCCCTCGCGACGGTTTCTCGGTAGTCGAGCCGGTTTTCGGAGAAAACTCGAACGCGCGGGATTCCGTCAATGAAGTCCGCTCGCTCGGCTCGACCCCCTCGCGGATAAATTTTTCTCTCCTCCCTCCACTGCGAGTAAAACGCGGGGGGAACAATATCGCGCGTAAAAAAAGAATTCAGTATCGTTTCGGAGAAACGGGGCACGCGAAACGGTGTCGCGTATCGCGAGAGAGCGGCTCTTCGATTATGAAGAGCGCGCGAGCAGTGCGAGGGGAACAGGGACCGAAAAATAATTTTTATCGAGCGAGGGGCTCTAAAAATAAAGTCTCTCATCTTCGCATCGTACGAGTTCGAGTCACTCCCCCGGCCGGTCAATCGGCGAACAACGAACGCGAGAGCGGCCCGCTTATTTACGCTTCCGTTGTCTCGCGAGGTCAGCCGGCCCCCGGCCAATCGGATCGCGTTTCTCCGTTCTTCGCGCTCGATATTAACTCTGAGATTAAACAATTAAACGATCCGTCCGCTCCATCCGGTTTTATCTTCTCCTCGTCGAACGATAAACTTCGCCACAACCGGCTCGAGTTCGGATACGAAAATTTCTAGTCACGCGAGCGATTCGTGAGACGGCGCCGAGACGCCGAGAAAAAATTTCAAGATCGTCCGATTAATCGGACGATTTTCGCGAGAAGCCCTCTCGGTTATCGGAACTTCCGACAGACGCGAGAAATTGAAAATATCGCTTACTGCGATGTTCTTGGGAGAAAAGTGCAGCGTAATCACGCGCTGATTAGAATCCGTCGAACGTTTTTCCGGTTTTCCCCCTTTCTCGGAGGAAAGGGCGCGAGAACACGTCGGTTATGTAAAATCGCGTAACGCAAATTCTCGACGTGCATGTCGGTTAATCGGGTAACTTCGATTTACGTTTGTCGGGCTTCTGTCTAGGTCAGAAAAATGTCAATTATCTAGGAAATGCAGAATACATTTTCCCTGAAAAGAAAATTCCCGCCCTAATCTCTGAACAATTCTCAGGCCAAGGCCCTCCCTGAACGGGGAAACTCGGTCGGAAAATTTACAGCGATGAGAAATTCTCGTTCGTTTTCAAAAGAAAATTCTGCTCTGACCTGAGCAACGCTCACACCCGAGCAGAAATATGTAACAACCCTCCCGCTGCTTTCTCCAAAATTCTTTCCCCAAAAGCAGCCAACACGCTCGGTTTATCTCAGAGCTGACTTCTCGCGCGCGCGTCGATGTCCCCTGAAACTCCAACGATTCCATTCACCCGTACGGCGTTAATTCCCTCGCACGCGCGCTCTCCGATATCTTGCATTTTCGTAGCGTAAGCAGAAAATTCCTCGCGTGGCGAATTTAAAGGCGCCTCGCGCGTCTGTGTATCGCTGTTTGTAAACAAAGCGAATGTCGCGACCTCGATATTACAGCTCGCCCGACTTCCTGCAGGAGTGAACGAAATGCTACAGTAGCCCGAATCGGTTTCTCCCGGCCCGAGAGAAGAAAATTTTATCGCGCGAATCGAGGAGAACCAGTCGAACCCGATTTCGCCAGCTGCGCGCGATGAACAAACACGCCACTTTTATCGATTTGTTTGTACGCGACGTGAAATTCGCGAACCGAACGATCATCGACGAAACTGCTGGAAAATTTTGGAAAAACTCACATTTTTGTACGAACTCAAAAGTACCTCCTCTTGATCTTCTGTCTGGTCCTCGTTTTTCACCCAAAACTCGAGAATTGAGGTCCGTTGGTTTTATTTTACTCGCTCACTGTCCCGTTTCGCGCACAGAATGCGATCGGCAAAGTTCTCGCGACAAATTCGCGGTTGGCATTTACGACAACTCGTCGTTAGCTGAATGACTTGTCGGGTTCCCTCGACACCACAAATCGCGATCTCATTACTCTTCTCTCCTCGACGATCGACGGGAACATGAAACGTTTCCGAAATCTGGCGAGAAAATCAGCTGCTATCTGGACGAAGCATGAGGCGAGACTGCACTTGGGATAACTCGAATCTGTCGAACGATCACAGGTGAGTATTTTCCGTGCTACGAGCGAGAAACTCGAGCTCGAATCGCAGCGTACGACGCTCACCACGCGACTGAACGAAACGCCGGTACTGATTTACTCAGTCTTGAATTTCGTGTGATCTTGAGATGGACGAGTACGCGAGAGGGGGTAAGTAGCTTTCGTCCGGTGGTGGTGGTGGATTTGTGTTACGAGGAGAGCGAGAGAGACGGGAAGCTTTCCCGAGCGTGTTTTAAGTGTACGAGCGGACCCGAGAGGCGCATGCGTCCCCGTAGAACCGGCGTGAGTTTCACGTGATCGGTGCGAGCGAACCAATCGAGAGCGCTCTCGGTGCACGTGCACGACAACCCTCTTGGCCGATCCGAGAGCGCGTAGGTCGGAATATCGGTGGCGAGCGGCCAAGAAGGCTGAGTTATGCGCGTGCTTCCTTTTACTTCCCCTCTGCATCCCCGCTGTTTCGGACTGGCCCGTTTACCTAAGATTAGTGACCCTCTCTCTTTCTCTCTCTTTCGCTCTTTTCACCTTTTTAAGTGACCTGTGCGCTCCTGTTGTCGCTTCTCTGTTGCTGCATTTTGTTGCTCAGGTACGAATGAACGACGAAAAATAATGCAAAATTTCGCTTACCCGCAGCGTCGAGTGACTCACGAACACGAATTTCAAAGATGTTTCTGTTTATCGAAGATTGGTCATGGAAAAGTTGGACAATCTTTAGAAGATGATCAATTTACTGTTAAGGATGGGTATTGTGTTGTTGCCATTTGTTTGTTTAGTTCGAGCATTACTACAGACACTGCGCCATAGAATTTATTGTTGCTCTTGTGTGTAATGTTGTAAATTTTTAATTATGCGACAATCTTAGTCATTGAAACGTAAACTTTCGTGAAGTGAACCCTCCGCAGGTAGGCTAGATAAGAAATCAGTCTTCTTCGGTTTTTCTTTTAAAGATAAACGAGCCCGATTAAAGAAAATTGAAAGTTGACAAAGGTATAAAAAGCCCAACTCAAAAGATTTATCCACAAAAATTTTACTATTGGATGCGTGTCAAAATTAAGCGATGAACAGCCAAATTTTAACAGTTTGAAAATTAATTAGTAAAAATTGTACATTTTTCTTTTCGTAAGTAAATTTTTTCAAAATTAAAGTGCTAGCTTCAAAGTACTGCAAGTACCTTCTTAAATGTCGTTCAAATTTGTATTAAAGCGAAGAAGTAATATTTTATTGGATATCTCAATATAAACTGACATTTAGAGATCCTGTTGCGTAAGATCAGAAGTGGCCGAAACTTCAGATAATGCGATTATGCAATTCGATGCTACGAGAGAAGTTTCATACGCGCAAAACGCAAAACTACTTATAAAAATATATATTAGAGTTTTCGCTCCAGTCCAGTAGTTTTTTATTGGCTTCACCTTAATGAATACGAAAAACAAAGCTATCTCGTACATTTACATACTCGCAAGGACAAGGTTTGCACACTTCTTATTCTGTGCACGATAAAAAGAAGGTGAAGTGTTAGATATAAAATTTAACAAAAAATAATTGTAAAATATTTAATGGATAGGAAAACTTCACTACACCGAAATTGAAAGTCGTAAGTTTTAATGGTATTCGTGGACGAGCCGGCACCGAAACTCCGGGGTAATTCACCTGAGTGGCGCCATCGGTCAAAGAGCATTGTCTAACGGGAAGGTACTCAATTCGGCAAGAGAGTAATGAAACTCATTATTAACAGACGAAAATTATTTTTAATAGTCCTTAAACTCACGCTTGTTTACAATTAGGAGAAATTAACTTTCTCCCATTCGAGTTAAAATATTTGTTTTATATATATATAAAACAAGTTATATATGTATATATATATATATATATATATATATATACATTGTCGTAGAATCATAATTGGGCAACTCGTTATGTTAACGGTTAATTTTTTTTCTTTGATCCACGAATGAATGGGTTTACAAAATTGCATTTAATGTTGTTCCTTATTCACTTATACAATATGCTTATTTGATCTAAACACCCATAAATAAAAGTCACCGTCACCTGAAATGTGGCTATTAGAAGTGCAGTGAATTGCGTTAGCGTGAAAAATACTTCGATCTCCTATATTTTCGCTTTTACAGACGAATACGTATTTATTTTGCACGATAGTCGAGATTGATTTTGATATATTTTTCTTGAACGTTGCCTTCGATTAATAGCTATTGCCGCTTACACTATGAAATAATTGTCGATATTTCGCGTGCCGTTAGGCGAGATCAAGGAACACTTCTATTTCGAACTACCAAAGAGTTCGATAATTATATGAGCGTGCGATATGGGGCGAAACAACATACTCATCAGTCTGTTCACAATGTATTCTCGTTATGTAAAATTAAGTTGCTTTTTACGATAGTAAACAAGTTTTCTTGAAATTTCTTATTCTTATAAAATGTACAAAGTCAACTCCATTTTCACAAATTTTGACGAAACGATACATAACTGAACTCGTTGTAGATATCCATCTTGTAATTATGCTTGTATGTTAAATATACGTAGCACGAAAGAATATCGCTGTTGTAAGATACACTTGCAATAACGACTGACTAGAGACATCGATAGCGGGGCATTGCTGCTGAATTTGATACATGCAAAAAGAGTCATTGATCGGTTTACGATAGTTATGATATATTGTAAATGGAAACAAAGAAATTAATTTTTTTAAATATTGTTATTCTTGTTTCACCCCTTAGTACATTCTTTGGATTTTACACTTCTCATGATATCAATCAACTATAAAAATACTACATGGAAAGAAGTCACGCTTAAGGATTCATAAGATACAAATGATATAAAATAATTAACTGTGATAATGAATTTATATCGATTCTAGACATATATCTTAATAATTTTTCAACAACTCTCAAGAAAGTTAAAAATTTCCTTTCTTTGATCACAGAAATATTGATCAACAGATATTCGTCTAGAAACAATTATCTTAACGCTGTTGATTATAGTCAAAGCTACATTTTCTGAACTTTGAGCAGCATAAGCCAATGAAATTAGATTGGCAAAAATAATATAAAAAAATGGTACAAATATAATAAATAATGAAATCGGTATGAATATCTTATAAAAGGAAGCGCGGCATAGTCCATGCTAATGAAAATTCCTTAATTGTGTAAATTAATTGCATTATTATGGAATGGTTAATACAAAAATGTGAATAACCAACCGACAGCGACAAAAAAATGTAACCGGCAAGTTTGATCAACAATTAAGTCTCGTATTTTAATACTGAATGTATTTTATCTTTTAAAATCATCTCTTTTTATATTTATATATGTATATATAACTATATACGAATTAAATACGATGAGTTTTAGTGGAAAATTGTATACATTTACACATTCACAATACTTTACGTTACACAAATGCAATATTCTAAATAGCTGTCGGTCGTTCGTTAGAATTTCTGCTTCCATGTTTTTTTTTGTTTTTATCCTGAAAGGTAATTTACGATTGATAAAAACATTTTTTTAAATCAAAAATATTTGGTTTGATTTTTCATCTCGAAAAGATGGAATTTCGATCGTAAATTGTCAAATACGGAAGAACTAGCCTCTTCGGTTTCATTGCTTCATCCCGATTCAAGATAAGCCACTGCACGTCCTTGGTCTTTGACAACAACAAAGACGACGTAACCTCGCTGCAGGGCCTAGCTCTTCTAATCACCGTTCCTCAACACCATCATTACTCCCTGTATCCTGTTCAGGTCTAGCAATCTGATAAGTTATCAAATACTCAGGATATGCTTGTTCTCCTCTGTAAACGACATATTCTGGAAAAGCTAAACCTCCTTGCGACGGCCTACCCATCACGCTGTGATGTCCTGGAGGAGCGTGAGCCATTTTCATAGCCGAAAATTGAAGGAAAGATTTACCAAGCGTGACTCGACATAGTAATAAATGCCTGAAATATGGAATCTTATAATTTGGAGAAATAACTAAATATATGATTCGTCAGAAAATACGCACCTATGACAAATATAACAACTTCTGTCTTTGTGAGAAGGACAGCCGGTACCACCGCAAATTCCATATACGTATTGATTACTTTTGCTACTGTGTTCCGCGAAATATATTCCGGCGCCAAACATGCCACCAATATAAGCATGACGCTCGTCAAATCCTTTTTGTACGATAGCATTGATGAACGGACTGCCGTGAAATAGCATCCTCTCGTTTGCTTGTGGAACGGCAGAGTTGGGTACTGTTCTAGGGCCTGTACTCGGTGATGCAGGCGCCGTTGCGCCAACTTCTTCGGCAACTTCTTGTCGTCTATGAGCGTATCTTTCCCATAATTTACGATTTTGAACTTTTTGTATCTAAGATAATATGTATGAATAATATATGTGAACTGAAAATTATTAAAAATGCCAAATCCTAATCTACATACCCTAACGATGTTGTAACGAGAAAATATACCGCCAGAGTGTCCATTATCTCTGTGCTGTCGAATTGTGCTTTGCATTTCCTCTTCTACTGCTAAGTATTCTTTATCTTCAGCAAGCAAATCAACCAAAAGTGTACCGGGATTAACCGAAGGTTGCCAAAGTGTGCCAGCAGCCGTATTTAGAAGCTTATCCATTCCCTTGATGAGTTTATGTCTATAACCATAAGCTGATACTCCAACTTGTTTCAAATCCTCATGTCCCATTTCCGCTAAAATATCCAACGTAATTTGTTCGCGTTCGAATAGTTCAAGTAAATGATCCAACCCAAGACTCTGCAGGAATTCGGAGACTGTTGTAATATTTGTGCTGTGATCTTTAGACTCTTTCGACTCTCTTTCGGCGCATGATTCAGCGGTAGGCATAGGACTAAGACAGGTAGTGGGACGCGCGAGAGGTACACACAGCGTCATAGCAGCACCGGAGGGCATAATAACAGTTTCTTGAGTAAGAGATGGTGGAGGTGTGACTGGAACTAATAGTAAAGAAATGAAAGTAAGTTTATGTTGTGAAATACAACTACTATTGAAACAAATTCTTATTTTAGATATCTAATGCAAATCTAACCTGCAACTATACTTGGGGGTCTGCTATTGGAATTGTTATTTCCGTTGTTATTTATGGCTAATCCAACTCCGTTGTTATTCGGCGGTACAGACTGCACCGTTTGTTGTGACGCCATAGCATCTTGAAGTAAACATCTTACGTCATCAGCGCTGGCTAGATCAACAGGACTCTGCCCTTCTTGATTTTTCAAAAATGGATCGGCACCATGAGCTAGTAGGAGGGCACACAACTGCGTCCTTCCTTTTTGTGCTGCTTCGTGAAGAGGTGTGAATCCCCATTTATCGGTAGCATTCACTACAGTATTATATTTTATAAGCAATGCGGCAATATCTAAATGTCCGTAACTCGAAGCATTGTGTAACGGTATTAATCCACCCTTATCTTGTGCATTGACATCCGCACCACGTTCTAACAAAAATTCGGCGACTTCTAAATTATTGTATCCGGCTGAAAATAAACATAAATTAAAAACGAAAGGTCAAAATCATGATTTGTTTTCTGTAAATAATAAACAACAACATAAGTACCGGCTAAATGTAACGGTGTGCTATTTCGACCTTGAGCATCTCGACAATTGATGTTATCTTGGGTCACTAATCTTTGAACCCTCAACAAATTTCCTTTTTTTGCTGCATCTAAAAGAGCACTATTTCCTCGCAGTAAATCTGCAACATCTTGATCCCCATCACGTACTAAGTCTAGAGGGGTTGCACCGTCCCTATTCTTTTTTGTTGCGTCAGCTCCGTGTCTCAACAATAATCTCACTATCTCGCACTTCCCCTTAGCGGCCGCCTCGTGAAGAGGCGTGAACTTCCATAAATCTGCTACATTGACCGAAGCACCGTGCTTCACTAGCAACTCTGTAACTTCGTAATGGCCATACGAACAAGCATTATGGAGTGGAACTAGCCCTCTAAAATATTAAAAAATCATACGTTTAATATTATTTTCAATATTTACGTGAAATATGAAAAGTTAAAAATCCTACCCTTTATCTTTAGCGTGAACATCAGCTCCGTGCGCCAAAAGATATTCAACTACAGGCACTCTATTAAATCCTGCAGCAAAGTGCAGAGGTGTTGAGTGTCGACCGTCGAGATCTCGACAATTTACAGCGTGTGGATTGGCTTGGAGAATCCTTTCCACAGCTGCGAGATCGCCTGATTTACTTGCTTCTAGAAGTTGTGCTTCTGCATCATCTGTTCCACTTGGCGGATCTACGTAGAATAATTTAAAAGATATTAAGACGTTTTAATTAATATAGTAATTAGTAGAAGAGATGCTGTACCTTCAAATATTTTTATTGCAATCTCTCCAGCTACTTGTGCAGCAGTATATCCTTGAAGAGATACAATAGTAGGATCAGCATTGTAGGCAAGTAATATTCTACATGCCTGTAAATTATCATCTCTTGCAGCTCTAAAAATAAATGAAAAAGTTTGTGATGAATTAAATTTTTTCCAAATGCTTATATGATATGTGAAAAAAAAAACATACCTATGTAAAGCTGTTTCTCCAAGACCATCTAAGACATTGACCTTTGCATTGTGCCTTAATAACACATCCATTATTTCATAATGAGAATGATCTGTTGCTACATGAAGAGGAGTTAAAAAGTCTTTGTTCTTTTCATTTAGAGCTGCATTTTTTCTAATTAAAGTTTCAACAACTTGTTTTCTTTTATTAGGGTAGGGTGACGCAACAGCGCAATGTAACGGTGTATCTCCAGTGTACGGGTGCTTAAAATTAACAACATCTTGTGACAAATATTTTTTTAATTTAATAGGTTCAGCCTGCCTGCAGGCATCCAATAGGCAGTGGCCTTTATATTCATCTGAAATAAATGAAAATTTTCCACATAAATAAATTGTAACTTAGAGTCACATTAAAAATATTTGAGTTTATAAAACTAAAGTAAAAATAACTCATTGCGTGCATATATTTGATGACATAATACCTAACTTACACGCTAGCCTTTCTTGTAATGCAAGAGTAGGCGCTACGTCGATTGCACTTTTGCTGTGGCAGTTTAATTGTGTTGGATCTGCACCTTCGCTTAATAATAATGAACACACTTCCGCTCTTGACTTGCTTGCTGCTTCATGAAGTGGAGTAAATGCCCACAAATCACTAGCATTGACAGCAGCTCCATGTTTCAAAAGTGCTTCAGTCACTTCAAAATGGCCGTAAGAACACGCATTGTGCAAGGGTACAAGACCACTACAAATGGAATATAATAATAATATTGTGTTCAAAAAATTTGTGCCTCATAATATTTACCTTAATTTAATTTAATATTTACCCTTTATCTTTTGCATGCACGTCAGCACCATTTTGTAGAAGAATCTGTACCACTCTGGATCGATTATATCCAGCTGCTAAATGCAATGGAGTAGATCGTCTTCCATCACTGGCATGACAGTTGACATTTAACGGATTTAGAAGTTGTAGTAATTTTTCTTCATTTCCTGATCTTGCAGCTTCTAAGAGCTCATCCTTTTTGTACTCTCCAGTTAAAACGGGTTTAGTAACTGGATCAGCCAATTCTAAAGCAGTCTTCCCTTCTGTATTTCTAATATTTACATCAGCTCCATGTTGTAAAAGAGCAATACATACATCTATTTTACCCTAAAAAATTCATAATTTCATTGAAAAATTTTTATATAACTACTTTGAACTAACAAATTGTGTACCTTAATTGCAGCCTCATGTAATGGTGTATAGTTCCAATTATCACGAGTATTCGGATTTGCTCCAGCTTCTAAAAGTGATCTTACAACATCACAATGACCAAATGAACAGGCATTATGCAGTGGGTGTAGTCCGCCATCGTCTCTGGCTTGAATAGATGCTCCTGCTGATAGTAGAAATTCAACAACATCTTGCCTTCCATATCCTAGGATAATAATTTGTATTAATTTTTCGAATAAGTGTTTCATACATAAATTACATTACTGTTATTTAATATAAATATTTATACTCATTGATTTTTTAATCAACTCAAATAAATTAAATAATTTCTCAATAAATATTATTTTTATCAATTTTTAAAACAACAAAATGAAAACGAACATATTCAATAAGAGTTTAAAACTAGGGGAAACATTTCTTAACTTCTAATAAAAACATAAGGTCTGATGCAATATTACTCTTAAAAACACGATTAATTAGAAATGATGTTCAGAAGTAATTTACAATACAGAATAAATTTGTTAAACGAAAATAAAGAATAAGAAAAAGGGTTTTAAAAAGCAATAAAAAGAAAAGCATTTACCAGCTGCAAAATGCAAGGGTGTCGACTTGCGTCCAGCAGTGTCGCGGGCGTTCACAGTTTTCGGAGTAATCAAACTTTTGACTTTGGCTAGATCACCAGTTTTACAGGCTTCGAAAAGTTCTCTTAATGGATCAGTATTAGCCGATCCCGATAGAGACTCGGCGTTTGTCAACGACGATCTAATACGTCCTGCCATTTTACGCCGCCATTTTCACGCGTATGTACCCACTTGCCTCGCGTAGTCTACCTGTGTCCGTCTAGCTAACCTCACAGTAGGTGTAGGTATTTCGTTCTCAACATTTAGCAATAGCAAAACGTAGAACAGCTGAGGGAACATTGACGTCAACCACAGTGGAGAACAGATGAAGCGCCATCGGTGTTCTGTTACCTGTTACTTGCCCTTTTGCATATATAGACTATGGAATGCGAACAACTTGTTAACTTTAAACAAAACCAACTGTTTTAACTAAAATTTTACTTGGTCACATAATTTCTAAAGATTAGTTGTTATTAGTCGATGATAATACTTACGTCATACGTTATAATTCCATTACTTTTTTCCCCACTCCTCAACGAGAACAAATGATTACTAATAATTAAAATTAATCATCAGTAAATGCACGCTGACTTTATGTCTAACATTATACTTATAAGTAAGCTATTTACAAAAATTTTTGTTTATTAATTTTTTAGACATTAAATTGTTTTTCTCTGTTTGTATTACACTGATAAGTTTCATTTTATGCATAATAGAGTTACAATTTGATAATATTATTTTTTTGTCTGAATAGAATAAATTTATAAAATACCTACTTATTATTGCTGATAAGTCGTAAATTAATCCTTTTAAATTACTCTCTTCAGACGCCCTCTACGTTGCGAAAAATAAATTCACAGAGAAACGCCTATATGTATCACTACAATTCTATGGCGGTATTTCGTCAGTAAAAGTACATTTTTTTCTAATTTTCCATCTGTATAAATCGTGGTACAAATATAAATGTTGATCTCAGCCATGGGCGGGCGTTCAAGCAAGTCTTATTGTTTTTGAGATGCAATTATTTAAATAAATGAACATAGTGAAAAAGATTTAAACCTGTCGATTGCATTACGAAAAATTGGTAAAAAACGGCTACCGTCAGAAATGAATATCTGTTAAAGTGTGCAGTTTGAAAATCGTGTAGAATTAGAAATTTGGTATTAGTAACCCATAGAGTTATGGGTTTTTCAACAAGCTTGCAAGGGCAGGCCTCACATGAGGCTTTACTCGGACGCCAAGAAGCGGAAATAAAATTGCTGGAAACTATGAGGAGATGTTTGACAACTAAAGTTAAATCAGATCGCGAATATGCATCAACAATTTCTGCAATAACAACGCAAGGCAAGAAGATTGAAAAAGTTGAAGAACTTGTTGGTAGTTTAATTGCACAGGTCTGTATAGGAGAATTTCATTTAGAGCCTGTTGATATAATTTGCAAATTTCAAATTTGATATAATTTTTCATATTATTAGAGCTGGAAAGATGTGATGGATTCCATAGATCAGACTGCCAAGTTAATTAAACAACAGGCTGATTCCATGGAACACATCATTGTTGATCATATTACTACATTGACATTAGAACGCAGAAGAGCGAGAAAACTTTATCAAGAAGAGCAGATTTGGTTGAACAATCAATTTCAACAGGTATATTTGCTTAGAAATTGAAATTTTTCATTTAATTTATTGTATACATGTTGTTTATGAATGAATATTCTATAGCTCACAGATGATGTAAATAGAAAAAAAATGGAATACCAAAAAAATCTTGAAGTCTACAAATTGATGAGATCCCGATTTGAAGAACATTATGTCAAATGTATGTACTTTACAGTCAAGGATGTTTTATTATGAATTCTATAAAGATTAATGATAAAACAAACTTTATTTCCTACTTTAATTTTATAATATAATAATGGTTCATTTTTATTTTATCTGGCTTATGAATAATTATGTTGTCAAAGCAAATTACCTCTCCTTTATAATATTATACGATTAGATTATGAAATTAAAGTAGAAAATAAATTGCACTCATCTATAGCATAATTAGTGTTAAATAATTATAGCTGGGCGAGGGGGGAGAAAATTAGGTGATGTGAGAGAAAAATATCAAAAAGCATGCAGAAAGTTACATTTGACCCACAATGAATATGTTTTACTGTTGGGAGCTGTAACCGAATGTGAACACGATTTACGAATGTGTTATTTACCAAGTTTACTTCATCGACAACAAATCATTCATCAAGAATTTATAACTGCATGGTAAGAATATGATTTTGTTTTGCATTTTGTAAAAGTTTGAATATTGCATGATTAAATAAATTGGATTATAAATGCTATAAGCTATGTAAATTTAGTATGAGTTTGCATGGTTTGGGTGCATTATTGAAAAAAAATTTTATTGTAAAATTATTCTTAATTTTTATATTTTAAAATAATGTTTATATGAACAGATATTCATATTTTTGTTACATGCAACAATAAGATTAGCAAAAGAGGTAACCTGTTTATAATATATATAAAATATTCTTATGTAACAAAATAATTGTTATCTTCTCATAGGAAGAATATATTACAAGATATCGTTAAATACTCCGATTTTACAACTGAAAAATTCCAAGAAATCCATAGTCGCATGCAGAAAGCTGTCGATGCTGTAAAACCAATTGAAGAATATAAAGATTTTATAGGAAAACATAAGTAAGACAACTTCATGGATTTTCATCATAATAAAATTTTTTTATTTTCAAATTTGAATGGTTTACAGGACTAGACCAGCGTCACCTGTCACATTTGTTTTTGATGAGAGTTTAGTAGATGATACTTCGGGAAAGTTGTTACCAAATAAGCTCACTGTGGATAATCTTACTATTGATTGGTTAAGAAGTAGATTGACAGAATTGGAAAATTCATTAAAAGCTACCCAACAGAGCAGACAACATTCACAATTTACAGAAAATAATGCAGACCCAAAGTAAGAAGGAAAAAATTGCATTATTATTATTATTTTCAACATTTTTGATGCTTAAAAATATGTTTAGAAATCTAGCCCTTGATTATACTCGAGAGAGAGAAGAACTGAGATTACGTTGTCAAGAGAAAAAATTACAGAGGCAAGCTGATGTGATTAGAAGTGCGTTAAATGAACTGGGATGCGAAGAATTACCATCTGGATGTGATTTATCAATGGAATCTTCTTTCACAGATGCACCAGTTATAACTAAAGTTAGTATTGAAATTTCTGAAATGATACACGTTATATTTGTAAAAATTCTATTTAATACATCCATATGTATATATCATGGATAGAGAGAAAAGATAATTTCCATTTTACAAATTATTTGTTAGTCAACAGAACAACCAATCCAGAAAAATGCCTTTGTAGATAGTGGACTTTTTACTATTAGAAGGAATCAACGATTCATGAAAATTTTAAAAAATCCCTTTGAATCTTTATCAAGCTTAAACGAAACGAAAAACAGCATTTTAAAATCTGATAAAGAAAATACTATAACACAAGCTGTTGTTAAACCTACAATTTCTTCGATTGTATGTTTCATTTTAGTATATTTACAACATATTTGTGTGCTTTCACTTGTTGTAACAGCTATGTGAACATTTTGAATTGTATTAATTTTAGCTGCTAGAGTGTTGTAAATCTAATCATTTATTAATCTAAATAAGTTTTTATTAAAATTGCACTCATTATATCATTTAATAAAAATTTGACATTTTCGTATGATTATTATATTATTTTTAATAATTTTAATATAGGCACCAGTGGATTCTAATCTTATCAACAACCAAAAGCTTAACCCTAGTGGAGCATTAATAGAAGAAGAATGGTTCCATGGTGTGTTGCCAAGAGAAGAAGTTGTAAGATTATTGGTTAATGAAGGTGATTTTCTTGTACGTGAAACAACTAGAAATGATGAATGCCAAATAGTATTATCAGTTTGTTGGGATGGCCATAAACATTTCATTGTACAAACTACATCAGAGGTAAATTATTTACCTCTTATAGTTAACACCATGAATTTTACAGAAGGGTACTTTTATTATATTATATTGATTCTGTTTTCAGGGACATTTCAGATTTGAAGGTCCTTCTTTTCCTTCCATACAAGAACTAATAAAACATCAATGGATGTCTGGTTTACCTGTAACCAGTCGATCTGGTGCTAAATTGAAAACACCGATTTTACGTGAAAGATGGGAGCTTAATAACGATGATGTTGTACTATTAGAAAAAATAGGACGGGTAGGAATATTAGATATTCTGCTTAGAAGTAGTCAACTAACAATAGTAATGTATTCTTATTATAGGGTAATTTTGGAGATGTATACAAAGCGCAATTGAAACCCTGTAAGACTGAAGTGGCGGTAAAAACATGCAAAGTAACGTTACCAGATGAACAGAAAAAGAAATTTCTTCAAGAGGGAAGGATACTTAAACAGTATGATCATCCAAATATAGTCAAACTAATTGGAATCTGTGTTCAGAAACAACCTATAATGATTGTAATGGAACTAGTCCACGGTAATTTCATTTAAATTATAACATTTGAAAATACAAATTAAAACGATTCATGTTTTAACTAGGCGGCTCGTTGCTAACTCATTTGAGAAAAAATGCCAGCAGTATAACACAACGAGAACAACTACGTATGTGTAAAGATGCAGCTGCGGGTATGCTCTATTTAGAATCAAAATACTGTATTCATAGAGATTTGGCAGCTCGAAATTGTCTCGTAGGTAAATATAATAGATTTGAAATTTATTAAACAATTTACAATCTCACTTTTATTAATCTTATTTGATTTTTCCCATAAGGTTTAGAATCAATAGTAAAAATTTCTGATTTTGGAATGTCGAGAGAAGAAGAAGAATACATAGTCTCCGACGGTATGAAACAAATACCGATTAAGTGGACTGCTCCCGAAGCTCTCAATTTTGGTAAAATTCTCAAATATCATATAACAATTATTGAATCATTTATTGATTAACATTTTCATCATGAAAATATAATTTATCATTAAATATGACCTCAATAGGGAAGTATACTTCGTTATGTGATGTCTGGAGTTACGGTGTTTTAATGTGGGAAATATTTGCCAAGGGTGGAACTCCCTACAGTGGAATGTCAAATTCACAAGCACGAGAAAAAATAGACTCGGGTAATTAAAAAATTCTAAGTTATATAAAAATATTGTTTTTCGTTGAGATTAATTCAATTTCTTTTTGTTTCAAAGGGTATCGAATGCCAGCACCAGAAGGAACACCAGAAGAAATTTATCGGTTAATGTTACGATGTTGGGAATATGAACCTGAAAATCGGCCCCATTTCGATCAGATATTCACGGTAGTTGAAACTTTATCTCAGGCTTATTTGTAAATTCTGAGATAATTAATTGTTTGATATGTCAATGTATCTGTTTGTACTTTTTTTTTTTATAAAAGTGTAATGCAGATGATTATATCACGTTATACATTTGGCTTAATTTCGTGAATACGTGTTTTAAAATCATGATGTTCGCCTGGAATGATGAGAATTGAGTATTATATGTATATTTTACACATATGCATTAACCTAGTCAAATTATTCCTGAAATACTTATTAAATAACTAAAATTGTGCAATATTTTCTTAAACTCGTGAAATTCCCAGAAAAATTGGATCTATATAAATAAAATCCACAAAACGAATTATTTTTATCCGAATATTATTTTTAAAAGGCTCATTCAATTAAATTTATTTAGTTTGTATAAAATTTTTTAACATCAGAAAGAAACAAGAATTGAATCTCGCATATTGACTGGGTTAATATCTTAAAAATTTATTTTTTGTTATATAGATGAATTTCGTAATAAAATGTGTAAATTAAACTTATGTAGTTGTAATTGAATCTTAAATTCTATAATTTTTAAAATCAGAAACCCAGGCCATTATGTAAAGTATTGTTAACAGTCGTATTACATTGTTACATATATTTCTGAAGAGCAACTTATTGTTAATGGACTTTAACTATTTAAAGAACGTTAGTTTTTTCATAATTGTATTTGTGTACTTGAAATCATGAAGAATCTATACTCTAGTATTATACATAAAACTTTTATAATAGTCAGTACTAAAATGATACATTTTTATGTATATCGTGTTGAATGTGAAAAGGTTGGTCATGTGGAAAAACAATTTTTGAAACCACATATTTTTGTATGTTAAAAACGAGCTCAATTGTTAATCGGTAAATTTTTATCCTTTATCGAGTATTTATATGACTGTACTTGTGCTATATGAAAACGAATATACTCAATTTTAACGTCAAAGTGAAAAATAAAATCTTACTTTAAGCGTTTTTAAAACAAATTTGTTTGATATAACTATTCCCCCTAATAAAATTGTTATTTTATACAATTTATGATGAATCGAGAGAAAATAAATCTTTAATTATAAGTACAATTTTATAAGCTCATCACTAACAGCAGAAGGAGTGAGAATTCCTAAATCTGTAAATATGAGACTAATATATTGTGGTGGAGTATAATCAACTAATGGATGTTGCTTTTTCAAATCCTTTTGTAAAGTACCAGCTGTATACTGAGAAAAAAAAATTTAGTTAAAATATAGCTCTATTGTTGAATCTATATCTACCATATTAATCAGTACCTTCAATTCATCGGGTAAATCAACTTGATTCAATGGGTATATCCGAGAAAATTTAAAACTCTCTGCTAAAACATAAAATGGCTTCTTCACTTCTTTAGCACAAATAGCCATGGTATATGTACCAACCTAAAATAAAGGAATTGATATGAAATTTTCATTATACAAAACATTTGTTTTGCACTTACTTTATTTATAACACCCCCACTTTCAGCAACTCCCTCAGCACCAACCATTATCATATCAACACGTTCCATCATGTACCCCATAGCTGAATCCAGTATCAAAGTACAAGGAATACCAAGATTAGTGAGGTTGTCACACATTTCTTTTCTAAAAAAACATATTTAGTTTAACACATTTTGAAATAACATTTATATTCAATAGATTTACTCACCCACTGTCACTCGGACTAGAAGCTGTTACGTAAACTTCAAACATTCTATTAGCAGCAGCAGCTTCTTTCATAGCTTGTAAGACAACTCGAGATTTCGAATGTGTCAGAATTTTCTAAACAGATGAAATATATGATCAAAATCTAAATAAATAAAAAGATTATACCATTCTTACCGAGCCGTCAGTTATGAAATTAGCTGCTTGCTTAGCTATTTTTCCTCTGGCTGCTACCAATTTTTTATAAAATAGTTGACCTCTTTGAAGCATAATTTGTTTGCATTCTGCAAATGACTGTAAAATGATATTGATGTTAGGAAATTTTCATGTTAAAATCAAATTAAACTCGTATTTCAAATAACATAAATTCTTATACCGGTTTATCTAAAGATGCCAATGTGATAAAACGTAGGAACAATTCACTACCAGATACAATCGATGTCAGTGGATTATCAGTTGACTTCATTGATTCTATTGCATTTTGTAAACAATGTCTCAATTCTTGGACGGTTCCAGCTGTAAAATCATAAACTCGATTAATAATCGATACATTCAAAAGTGAGGAAGTTGGATTGGAAAATAAAATAATCACATTTAGAATGTTGCAATACTTCTAAAAGAGTTCTTATAGTTGCCATTCCAGCGGAAACATCTTTTTCATTTTTGATAATATCATTGAAGTACTGACAGATTTCTAAAACATTAAATTAGGTTTATAATTATTAAATTGAAAAATAGTATTAAAAAAAATTGATATGAAAGTTAAAGATTATAAATAAATTCACCTTTATGCTCCATATTTCTCTTTAATTAACAAACAAACTTTTCATAAGATCAGTCAAGTATAACATGTGTCTTATGTTTTTCTTGGAAGGTTATTTCCCTGATTCCCTGAATCAAACGTAAATAGAGTACAGTGAAAGTAGAATTGGTATCACTGTTTTACCTAAGCCGAATAGGAACATTTTTATTCTAACTACGATGTATGACGTATCCACGTATCGCTCGCAGGAACTCTGTTCTCTGATTGGACATACTGCGACTGTATAGTATGTTAGTGGCTGTCATTGGTCGAATTGTGGTACGACGTATATTTGAAAAATTTTACCAGTGTTTAACGCGATGAACCAGTGAATAATGAAAATTCAAATTTATAAACAAAAGATTGTGTCTAGCGTATAGTGTGTAGTGTAGTTCAAGTTGCGCAGTTTGAACACCAAACTTTTCTGATTCAAGAATAGAAAAAGAAACAAAAATATATTAGAGATTGTCAGGTAACTTTTATTCACCTATTATTTTTTAGATTTCTTGTCTTTATTTTTCTGATAAATCAGTAGTAAAACTAGATGTGATGTATTTATAATAAAAATAAATACGTTAGATCAAGTAATTAAATGTCATATTCGATTAGTTGAATTCAATCATCTAAATTATTTTTTTCATAATTTTGATTTAAAGACGTAATTTGAATTAATCTGAAAAAGGGGGTAAACCAAAAAGTTCAGGTTTGAATTCTTCTAGACTTTTTAAAATGATGGTTGCGTTATTTGGTATTACATCCTTAGGGAGATTTGGGTCAGGCACCATTACTGATTGCATTCCTGCATTAATTGCAGCTACAACACCATTAGGAGAGTCTTCAAAAACGAGACACTAGAAATATTAGAATTAAATTATTTAAAATACTATAATGTATAAAAAATAAATAGAAAAATCATAGGAATAATATATACCTTAGATGGTTCTGGTTTATCTGAAAATCTGCTAGCAGCTACCAAAAAAATATCTGGGTGAGGTTTACCTCTTTTAACTTCAGGATCAGAACCACCACATATTCTGTGTTCAAATAATTCAAAGAGTTTCACCCACTTTAAAGTCTTGATATCATAGGATTCTTGACTAGAACTAGTAGCTAATATAATAGGTACATTATTCTTTTTCAAATGTCGAAGTAAGCGTTCTGCTCCTATTAGTTCAAATAAGTCGAATTAGTAATCAATTTTAATATTCTGTTATTTTATACAAATTAAAAAATTTGTTAACAAACCTGGCATTAATTCACATTCAGAAAATGTTTTAAAATATAATTCGGTCAATTGTCGTTCAAATTCATCAAAGGTAATAGGTAATCCTAACATATCTATCACAGCTTGAGATGCTTCATGGGTTTTGAATCCCATTATTTTCGATTTATGTTCCCAAGTATATGTCTTTCCATATTGTTGACAAATTTTATTATAAGCCTCTGTATAACGTGTTTCTGTATCTGGGTAATCATCATAATTATTAGCAAAAAATTGAATTGTGAAAAATATTATAATTATGTAATTCAGTAATTTTCCAAAAACTGTCATAACCATTAATTGTTAATATTAAAATCCATTCATTCTTATAAAACTTACCCAGTAACAATCCATCCATATCAAAAATACAATGGGTAACGGGTTTAAATTCTTTATTTGCCATTTTTCTAAAAGAATTGAAGGTTATATATTGTACTGAATGAAGGTTAATCGGAATGGTGTTATGCGAACGTAGATTCCGCAATATCCATAAACAGATGAAAGTCAAGTTTTAATCTTATCTATATCGTTTATTTAGATAGAAGTATCTGTATACAGTAAGTTAAGTTGTGTACTTAACAGAATAAACAGGATTTGTCTAATAATTATGAGTTGTTTACTTAACGTAATAATATTCTCATTAAATAACTTGAATGATATATTCAATCTGATCAAATAATTCAACACTCATGTTATATGAACGCTCCTCAACAAACTAAACTCTTTTTTCATTCAGTTTTAGTAGTAAACAGTCCACGTGAAGTCGGAAAAGCTGATAAACATAACAGGTGGAGTTAGTAGTAACGTATCTATTTATAAATAGTTAAAATAATTTACGGTCTCGTAGTATAACACAGTTAAAAAAAAGCAAAAAACCTAATTTTATGTAGTATAGGCTTTTTTCGCTACTTACGAATAATGTGAAAATAAATGTGACAGCATTCACCTATTTTTATATAGTTGTAATGATAACTGATAGATTATTAATTACCGTTAATTACTTTAATTGTATGTTATAATGACAAGAGATATCACTGCAAATAATAAATAAACTTGAACTCCTTTTTACCTTCAAAAATATTTTTATCATTTTTATTAAGTGCAATGGGAAGTATAGAAATTCTATAAGGCGATAAATTTTTATTTTATTTCATAAATTATATTACATTATTGACAGGCTTTTTTCATCCATATATTTTATTTTTGGAAAATGGCAGTAGTGCTCAAACGTACGTAGACCCAAAAAAAGTGGCAGTAAAATCAGCACATTTTGGATATTTATATATAGCACTTAATAACATTCAATACGCAAACGTTACTTCAGCATGATTGATTTTTGCATAAGATAAAAAGATTGAAAAAAACTGTTAATAGTGTTACCATAGCTATAATCTCTACTAATTTTTTTTTCCTACGATCGTACACAAAGTTCAATTTTGCGCATGCAAATGCGTGTGCAAAGGGCCTCTTTTTGACACGCTGAAATAAGCGTGCGCAAAGTGCCATAAGCGTGCGCAAAGTGCTGTAAGCGTGCGCAAAATCGAACTTCGCGCACGATCGTAGGAAAAATAGTATACGATACTCGTGCGGGAATCACCTACTTTGCGCACTTGTATCGTAATCTATTCCGATAGTACTTATAAATTTACTTCAAAGTTTTCAAGTAACAAAATAGTTTATGCCGAATGATGAACTGAACGTAATAATTTATCGTTATAAAATAACAATGGTTTTTATCCTTCTGATGTTGCTGAAGTACGTATACATCGAATCTTAATGAGAATTTTGTAATAACGCTTTTGCGTATATTCGCCGTAGCGTACGTAAACTGAATATATTTTTGTACATTATTTTTTCATAAAAAATTATTGTGTTACTCAGTTCAGCTACAGAATCACTAAAGTCCGCGTAGTTATATGTCGTCGAAAGATTACTTCCGAAATTCTCAGAAAGATTCATATTCGCATAAGATTTTTCGTAACGCGTTCATAATCCATATACTGCCGTGTAATTTTTTTGTAGATTTTTGGGTCTCTGATATTACACTATTAATCAACGAACAAGCACACTGAGACACTGCGCCAATCCAATAAAAAATGTTAGTTATAGTACTATTTTTCTCACTTATTTTTGTAAAATCGAGAGTAAATTATCGTAACGAACTAATAATGTGATATTCGTAATACATCTTCTTAAATCTGTTATTTATTTATTTCTCCTAATTATTCACTAATCGAATACTTAAAAATTAGATTACGGATTACGCATTTAGAATCGTTCCGTTTAAGCGTAATATCTCAATTTGGCTAGGAACGACTAGTCGTTCGTTTTCTTTAAATATAATCGCTAAAGAAAATGGGCTAATACGCGAAGATTAATATCACGATCAACGTGGAAAATTAGAGGAACGATGTGAACTGGGAATAAAAGATGTATTATTGTACTTCTTATTATGCTTCATATAAAAAGAAAAAATATCTTACATCTAATTTGGCATTTATAGTTTTCATTCTTTGTCGTGACAACAATAAAGTATTTAGAGAATGATATTTAAACAAGTCAATAATAGCCACAATTCTATTTTTTTTACTTATTCAAGAAATACTGTTCATGTTTTCAACATAATCGAATTAGAGGACTATTTACTTCTCGTTAATATTTGTCGTAATTTTTTCTCTCGTTATGTTAACTATACAAAAATAAATCAAACTAATTTCATTGAGGCAGCTGACTTTCATACCTTAACGACATACGGGTTCGATTTGGTTGAAACAAATACAATTGGTTTTTCTTTCAGCTAATTACAATTGATAAAATACTGTAAAAGGCGTTCTTAGATGATAGGAAAAGTAACCATTCTGTTATTTACATGCATTTGGCAATAAGATGGTCCCTGTGGGATTCGAATGGTAACTTTCTTGATACTATAAAAGCATCGGACTTTTTTTTCGTTTATCGTTTTCCACAAGATGAAACAATTGTGCCCCTAAAAACTAAAGAACCTATCTTACATACCTAAAAAAACGAATGTGCCTATTTTTTTACGTGTTAAGACATCAAACGAAGCGTCTCGAATGATATTATTCATAATAAATAACAAATATAAATAGAATACATTAGTGTTGCATTAAAATCTCTTAATAGTCAATGCTTAATAAAATTTTTAGAAATACGTGTACGTGTAACAAGTATAAAAAAATAAAAATATCCCTAGCAAATAATTTTTCGTAGTCTACTGATAGAATTTAATTTTAATAGCTCGTTATTCACTGAGATAGCCAACGTTATAAAATGAACTTCTTTTCAGTTATACGAATTGATTAACTTACTGAGTGTTACGCAACAGTATAATCGTAATTGTTCGCAAATTAAAATAAATTTCTTAGTTTAATATTTTTTTTCTTATTGATATGATCCAGACATATTGCTCTACCTTTTTAATTTAAATTAAATAACGATATTAAATGATCGAATTCCACTACGAAAATGAAATCCAAAGGAAATATGTAACATCTATGGTAAATGGACGGAGTCGTGCAAAGAAGAGAAGTAATTCTTTTTTTGTTATAGAGTCAACCTATACATCTTCTTATTCAAAAAGAGACCAAGCATTTTATGGTTTCGTAGAAAGTAGTGAACCATTCTACATAAACGATTTCTTGGATAATCAGTTATTACAGCGATATACATATGTGTGTTTCTATATATTTATAACAGTAAATTTCTCTTTTGCATGATACCGTATGCTCTTGTTCCTGTCAAATTTGCGAATCGGCGAAACAAACGGAGTTCTCGACGCTTTTGAGTGTACACTTTAAACAATAAAATTTATAAATTCACAAAATATAGTTTGCTAATTATATTATTATTAACGATAGATCACACTAGTGGTCGCGTCGCCATCTATATAGAAGTTTCTTTTATCCTAACGATCAAAACGAATAGAACTTTTTATTTTTTTGTTTTTTTTTTCTTCAAAAATACTGTACATGAGAATACCGAAGCGATGTAAAATTTGCTTATTTTCATACGCGAACGAGAACAGTCGCTGCTGCACGTAATCAAAAACAGCACACTACTTCTGTTCCGTTACCGATAAATTATAGAAGAAAAAGACTAAACGGGCGGAATGAGTAGGAGGACGACATTGACTAGTATACAATGAATTTGGATAACTCTTCCAAATTGTTTCACTCTTTACAAACGAGTTCATCTTCTCAAGAAACTGAAGAATCCTTTGCTCTTGTCGGGCGGGGGCCCCATGAGCATAGGAATTTGATTTTTGTGGGTAATGTGAATCTGAAACGTAAAAGTTGCGCCAATTTAGTTTGAAACCTTCAATAAATTTATTTCCAACGTATTTCATAATTTAAAAATATATTTACCGTGCAAGGACCTTGCATCCAAGGTTCACCGTCGATTTGCATTGGGAATCTTTTAGTTGTCTTTATGGTTACGCTGCTGCATTGCGCTAGTCGTCGACCAGAATGACGGAGCCCCGTTTTGACTTGGCCCATGTGCAGGCAATTCTCGAGACCGATAACTTCGATTAGATTATCTCCAATATCTTTAAACGAAACCAGTCGTTGTTTAAATCGTGCAAATGTAATATATTTTTGTTACAGATTATATATATATCGACCTTGTATAGCAGCTGTGAGATCTACCGAGTTGAAACTACTCGTACTGAGCTCCTTGTCCGGCTTCTTCTTCCGTTTTCCAAGACGGTGCCTTGTGTACTGCTCACCCCAAAGATTGGATCCACCGTGTGTGAATGGAATGTTCAATAGAGCAACGCCTTGGAGAGATGGCCCGTGAGCCAGGTCTAAAGGTATGCCATCACACTGAAATATGAATTTAATATAATATAATCATATTGTATGATAGTTAATGTTATGATATTATTTATTCTTCTCTATTCAAAAAAACTTCAATTACAAAGTTAAGAAATTGCGTAAGACACTCACGATTATTTCAAGATCTTCGTGGAGGTTTTTACAACTCGCAGCAAACTGTTCTGTTGTCGCGTATTCGAAGTACCACAACTTGTTTTTCATTCTGCTGTTGAATTTTTCGGGATTCTTTTCCCGCTCCAGGTGAAACTTTACGCAAATAGCTGCGTCAACTCCCACAGAAAAGTAGTTGTTAATTATGTTGTACGGAATAGAGTCCTGGTTTGGTTTCTTTTCTTCATTCTGATCGAGAACTTCTATTTGCCATCGATCCATCATTACAGGTGTTGATTTTTCGATTTTCTGCGAAAAATATAACTTGTGTTAGAAAAATGTTTTGGATAAATTAAATTTATGAACGAAAGTAGATTTACTTTGAGAATTTTGTGAATGGCCTCGCCTTCGTAGCCACCACCCCACCTGAGGCACCTAGCGAGATCGTTGCCAGTACCAAGCGGTATAACCGCGACCGCGGGTTGATGTTCGAATTGGACTCGATCTACAAAGAAAGCGTTTTCTCAATCGATTTTCCTAATTGCAAAACTTTTTCGTTCTTATCGAGCTTACCCATATTCTCCAGTACCCAACCAACGGTACCGTCACCCCCGCAGCATATGACCTTGAAGTTGTCGACATCCTTGAACATCTGCAGGCCCTGCATGGGTCCTCCCAGTGCCAGATTATGAACCTGACGTGGATTCAGGATGTATTGAAACTTCCTTAGCATTCTCTCGCCCTGCCTACCGCCCGACTTCGGGTTAATGAATACCAGCAGCGGCGATGTGCCTGGTAGTGGCGTAATTTGAAAAGACATCGCCGGTTGTTGATTCGACGTCGAACCACTCGACAAGAAGCTTCCCTATTCGAACAAAATAGATCTCTCATTCTTATTCTTATTGGCTAATTTCCAATTAACACATATTTCATGCAAATATGTCTTTTCTTCCCATTTAAAGTTAATAGATTATAACTACATTGGCTTACAATTTATTTTTTCCAAGAAAATTTATGATTTTGTTATTGTTTAAAATTCTATATCATTATATAAAAATACAAAAAGAATTATTATTTTCACTAGAGTTAGAAATGTTGACTAACCGAGCTAAGCGAAGATTGATCTTGACCGTGCTTGCTTCCTCTTTTACTGTCCCTTGATAATGACCGCTGCCGATCAAGAACAATCGGGCAAATGGACGTCGGTGGTAGGATGTGCACAGCATGTTCACCTAGCGTACACTCCGGTCTCACTTGTGACACACACCTATTGTGCAGCTGCGACATTTTTCCACACGATAAATTTCGTTTCTCGTTACATTCAATTATGTTTTATCAACTTTTTATTTCTCTCATCACGTTTTTTCGCACCTACCGTTATTTGACACCACCGACAGTGCAATCCAGTGATTCCATTGTAGCTTTTTATCGTTTTTCTACATTTGGAACACTTGCCGTGACAATTACCCTCCACCCAGTGATGTTGCATCGTTTGCGATGTCTTCTTGCTCTTCACGTAAGTCGCTATACAGGACGCCGGCGCTCTCTGTACGCACCTCTCGTGCACAGTGAACTTACAAACTGAAACGAGCGCTCGAGATCATTTCCGCGCGTGACTTTCTCTATGAGGAATTATTTCTCGCGTCACTCGAGTCCTCGAATAGCTCAGGCGTTTGACAACTTTGTGCGGAACAGCGCGAGGAAGGTAACTCGATGTGTACTCGTAACGCGATAACAATTTATCGGGACGCGAAGTGGGAAGGACAGCGGGAGCGATACACGTATACTCACAGACGCAGCAGAGACCCTTCTTGCCGAGTCCGACGAGCATGTTGAGACACAAATTGCAGTAAGCGGGTTTGCTGAAGTGCTTTAGCCTCCACAAATGATTCCCGTCCTCTTTGACGTGAGAATCAAGACCGAGGAGCACGAGCAGAGGAATGGTCGTCAAGCCTCCCCTTTTCCACTCCTCGAGGGAAACCGTACCGTCAGCGTCGTAGTCAATTTCGATCATCATGTCTTGCAGAATCTGACATTGTCAATTTTTTTTTCGGTTGATATTGAGATATTTAGTGGTAGTGTTTAAGATGTTCAGGAGTTCATAATAATTTCAAATTTTTAAATTTGATAAAATGGTTATCTATGTATGGTTACTGCCTGAAATTTTATTATACTTCTTATTAGGCAAGACCAGAAGTTTAATTTTATGTAAAGTGAAGATTTCGTACTAACGTTCAACATTCTGATAACAATATTCTCAAATTTGAAAATTAAAAATTATTGTTTGATTATGTGACTCCTGAACATCCTTAACTGTAATTTTATCAAAAAATTTGTTCACTCACCGGTTTCAACTCTGAAACGTCCCAGCCAAGATATTCTGCTACGTTCATCATTTGATTGACTATGCAGTCCATCTCCTGGTGTGTTAAAAATGCAAAAGTCATCGAGAGTCAGCTAAATGGGACGCGAGTGTTTAATTGATCGTTCATTACAGGCCTCTTTCGTGCCAACGGAAAATAATCAAGCGGGGTATAGATGGGATCGATATGAGCGCGAGCTCGACGAACAGGGATTATAATGCCCACGGTAGGTGCATTGTTTTGATAATGGAGAAGCGCAAAGCATTCATCTGCCAGTGTCAGGAGTGCGTTAACCAACGTTGGAATTAATCCGTCACGTACTAATGCACCCAACTCCTAATTGCCCAAAGTATAATCAACCCGGTTATATCGCGTGTTTCATCGAAATTATTAATTCGCGAACAGGGCGGCTGCAAATTAAATTTCACCCCGAAACTTGTGTAATAGATTAATCTCGAGCGCGTATATTCGACGGGTAAAGTAACGAGAAAATAATTTTGGATGGAAATCGATCGAGCCGAGAGACATAAAACATCGATTTCTTAAAATCCATACAAATTTTTTAAAGAGAAAAAAAGAGGCGAAACACTCGACGAGATTTACGAGAAATATTGGTGCAGTTTCGGCTGTTGGGTGCACCTGTTCGTTGCAATAGACCCACCGCATTGATTACGCGATTCCAAAGTTGTATCGAGAAACGAACGCGGTAAATCTTTGTAAAATAGGAATACATCGATATCCCTCATAACGAAACTCGAATATAAACGTCCAAGTTACGTCGAGGCGACGCGCTAGATAAAAATGATGTCGAGGTGGAAAATTTTACTCGCGAGTTTTGTACGGGAATAAGTTACAGCCGAGGCGGCTTCGTGAAGTTTTACGGCCTCTCGAGTCCGTTTGTCGATTTTCCTCGCTAGAGAGCACGGAGGACGCGAGCGAGGCGGCTCGAACGAGCGACGTAGGTGTAAACGTTGTTTATGCGCATCCGGGTGCCCCGGCTTCTACACCGAGATACGTCAATCTTCGCGAAATTGTGTCCCGAGCAATTGAATCAGCCGGCTCTCGCTATTCGTAATTTTTCTTACGTTTCAATTTAATTCCTAGACCCGAGAAACTTTCGCCGACGTAGATAAAATTTTTAACGCCAGGATAAAGAAAATTCGAACGAACCTCGAATTGGATTATCTATAGCTGAACTCTCGCTGCAATCGGACGAATTAATAATGTCAGAGAGATTTTCAGTCGAATTTATTATTATTCGATGTAATGGAATCAAACTGTTAAGATTTCTCTTGGTGTACACATAAAATCAAATTTTTAGACTCGAATAATAGTTTTCTCAATTTCGACGAATGCGATCGAATTTTAAATTCGATGCAATCGGAAAATTTAATATTTGCGATACGAAGGAGAATTCAAAGGGAAAACTCACATTTGTGTCGAGAACGCCGTTTCCATCCGTGTCGTACAGTCGGAACATAACTGGAAGTAGAGAAGTGAAAAAAGCGTAAACGTCAGAGCGCAAGGCCGATAAGAGACGCGTGCATACACAGTTTGTAACACGATGCAACAAGTTGCAGTTTCGAGCCAGAGTCGAGTGTGATGAACGCGTGTATCTACATTCGCGTCTGCATTCTGACCGGCGAAGCGGTATTGTCGGAAAAGTTGTTTACGAATTTTCCGGATCGAGACGACTACGTAGTGGCTGGATTAACGAAATTGAGAGAATCGCTCGAAACTGCATCGGTGCTCAATGTCTCGTAAAAACGAGCCGCCGTGCTGTATAAACCTACACTCGAGTTTGTCTTCCGGTCGGCCCGCTTCCAGGAGGGAGAGATAGCACACGATATCCTTCAGGCTGACTTTAACCGAATTGACGTCTATCGTGCTCTGCTTCCTGACGTAATGTCGCATCTCTGCTGAAACGAAAGAGGGAAAAAATACATCGCTGTATGTATCTCAATACACTCATGACCGGCGATAAAAATTTCGGATCACTCGAGTGATTTACGATACAAAAGAGAGAGTAAGGTAGATAAATAACGCGCGACATCGACACGCTACACGAGTATCTTGCGTAAAAGTTAGCTAAGGTAGGCTCAGAGGGGATTTTTGGAGTTCCGTTTTCTTTCGCAATTAACGAGCTACAACTGTCAACGAATTTAAAAAATTTTTTTGATGTAAAAAAACAAATTTATATTTAAATTATCTGATCTATGGTTTTTGGATTGCTCGTGTTGCCTAAAGCTCAATGAAATGCAACTAATTAAAAAATATAAAATTTCGGAAAACTTTCTCGCAAATTCCCGCGAGACCTTGGTATTTTATATACAACCCCTGTCGATGTCAAAATTTTGTTAAGATTCTCGGAGTTACACTTATACTACTCGGGTCTCGCGGAGACTTGCGAGAAAGTTTTTCAAAATCTTATTTCCTTTAATTATTTGAATTTTAATAGGCGCTAAGCAACGAGAGCAGGCCGGATAAATGAATGAAAAGGATATATTTGATTTTTGATTTAAGAACTTATTAAATCTCTTTGTGGATGTCGTACAATTCAGTACAATTTTTGAAAGTTTCATTTTTCAAGAGTGGGGAACTAACATTACACCATTACGAACTGTCCACAGAGAAAACTGACCAAATTTCTCAACTCGAGTGATTATAGCGAATTTCAGGAAGAAAATCGTAAAATTTATCGTTCGATCACGCTTATTTTTCTATTTAAAACGCGATATGACGCCGGGTCGTGTAATTCCGGCTGGTCGACGTGCAACAGATCCAAAAATAAAACGTCGCGAGTGGCGTCTAGACTGCCGCGCGATTTTGGTTTGTCACTGTCAACAGATCACGGCCACTTTTACGCGATACGCTAGCGTCCGATTCGCCTGACACCTCCTTTATTTTTCGAAAAAATTTCACTGTTGCCTCTAAAACGAGGTCGATCACCGAACTATTTCGGATTCAATTATCGCCGCACTTCGTTCGGTTAGCAGAATTCGAGGGCGAGATTCCAATTTTCGAGAACAACGTGGTCGAGGTGAGACGTCAAGTCATTCCGAAGAATTGTTGCTTGCTAGTTTCGGGATATCGACCGTCTTTAATTAGGCCCATTCAATTATCGATAAACATTTCTGGAATTTTAGAGAGTCGACTCAACCCAAGTCAAAAGATTTGGTTTCTTGTTCAAATCTACACGGTTTCTTCTTGTCCGGTGTTTGTGTTCTAGTTTTGCATTTAAAAACAAGAGAACTAAATTTTCTGTCGTACTTAGAAAAACGCGACTAGAAATCGATCGAATTCAACAGCGAAGGCTTAAAAACTGCACAAAATTTTTAACACGAAAAACAGCGCGAAAATGGAAAACTCCGAGTCACCCACCTTCCTTGAGCCATTCGGGAACATTTGGCAGACTCGCCAGATGCCGCGTGAGCATAATCGAGGACGACGGGGTGTCTCTCGCATTATACTCGTCCTGCGAGACACCGGGAAACGGAGAAAATTGATACGGAAAAGCCGATCGGCGGGAATCGAGTTATCCGAGAGGTCAGAGCTCCCAGTTCGCGATTAAGCCAGCGATTATACACGCGGCGGCACTCGCGTCAGACTTGTTGCTCCTCGCGATATTCGCGTATCACTGAGCGAAAATCTCGAGCCGACTCGAGCCAGCGGGCAACGTGTGACGTCACGCGCGAGACGCTAATTTCGTTGCAACGGCGAATTTCGTCTGGCGCGCTCCCGCGAGAGTCCAACGTCTTTATCCGGCTGCTCGCGTACACGATATATCGACCCGCGATTCTTTTTATTAATAAAAACGCGGAAGCCGCGTCTAGCTGAGGCATCAAAGAGATCCTCTCGATCGTATCGATAAGACCGACACGCATTTCCGACTTCAAAGCCAGCCAGCCACGCGCACCGAGGACGCGCCGACTAATTTTATTCATTCCTGATGAATTTTCGCGCTAATTGGCTCGTTATCGCGTAGCTACGAACTCGGCCACGTTGCATTTCCCGATTCAACAATTTCGACGCGATAATTATCGATACGGATGGCTCTCGACGAAAATTTATGTCGAACTCGAGTGAAGTAATTGAAACTACTTTGTTCGATATTTTTCTTTCGGATAGTATTGAGAAAATTGAACGAGCTCCAAGTTATATGTATACTTGGTGGAAGTTGTGATTTAATTTGAAGGTAACATTAGGAAATTTTTGGAATAGTATTAGCACTATTTTTTAAATTATATACTACTCAAAAAAATTAAGGGGACACTCTTAATTTTCGAATAAAACATAATTCGAATAAAAAGTAATTTAATCAAATTGAGCAGATAATTTCGATTAAAGAAAATTCGAGTCTTAAAATTATCACTCGGTCGATTGAATTTGATCATTTTTAGCCAAGATACAGCCGTTTGAAAATTGTAATTGTCTCTTTAATTTTCTGAGTGTATTTAACACATTGGAAAATTTTATAGTTTTCTGTAGTACTTACAAATCACTCTTCTGGCAATATATTCCCGACAAACTTTGTTTTCCCAGTGTGAGTAACGATTCTCGAGATAATATTTGTCGAGAAATGTTTCATTATTTCTAACGCTTTATTCGTGGAAACTGCATTTTGTCGCCAATCGATTTTTCGTATCGCGCGTCCCGGAGCTCGACTGCTCATGACGCTCGCAGTCTAAACAACATTTGGAAATAGCCGCGTCGAACTTGCCGAATTGGTGCTCGCGCGCTGTGGGAGCCTTCCGGGTACTTTGACGTTTCGTTGGAAAGGTCATCCAGCGTACGAAAGTGAACTATCCATAATGGTAGTTTCCATTTGGCATTCGTGTAACGTCCGTGAAAAGCGACAGCTAGCTTACGCGTAGCTTGGACGCGCTCTAAACGGATATTTGTTACTTTTGGATAGACCGGTCTTATTTTCGGCTCGAAAAACTTGGAAATACACGTATCCGTGTTATTGCGAAAACTTTTCCAGGCCGTTCGCGGGTTTGTGTTATCCGATAGTCGCCTTAATATATAATTTGGCAAGTCTGGTCAAAAATTTGATCGGTTTCTTTTTCCTCGAAGGATTTGTTGGTCTTGCTCGGAGTTTGTAATCGAATTTTTACAAGTACCAAAATTGGACATATTTGTAAAAAAAATTGAATTTGACAACAAAAGAGTACAAAAAACCAATTTCTTGACAATACAAAATTTTTTTCACTCGGAAATTCACGAAACAGAATTCGAAGTTTTGGTAAAAATTTGCGATAAAAGAAATCACCAATCGAACGCCGAATTTGAGAAAGCGACAAAATGTTCGTGTAACGCGGTTATCAATTCTCGGTATGCAGGCGATAAAATCAGCTATGAATTCATATTTTCCATTATGTCTCAGTTGTACGAGGGAATCGATGATTTGTATATTTCGCGCGCCGGTAGGTTAGAGAAGAGAGCGCGCTTAAATAATAAAATTCAATCTCGGGGAGCTTTTATTGCTGCGGTTTACTGTGTGCGCGAGGAACTGAATCGTACAATGTGCCGAGTGAGCGACATAAAGTCGCGGGAAAATACGCAGTAGTAAGAAGCGTTACATAAAGATTCCTATCGAATCGATAAAAATCAGCGTTTTGTAGGTAAGAAAAATAAAACACGGCGAAGAAATTTTACATCTCTACGACATTCAATAAGCAAGAAATAACGAATTCAATCAATGCACAAACACGAAAGAAATATCTGTAAGATCGTAATATAAGCTTATTTTCTGCGAGAAAAGTATGTTAAATTAGCTGCTCTCGTTTGTTTCAAAAGATTTCAATAGCCAGATAAAATTACTCTGCTATAAAGAAGATAATTTTAAAATGTTCCATAGCAAATTCCATTTAATCAATTTTCTTCTTAGTAAAAAATATACTAACATTTTTGGTTAAATTGTTAGTTGCTGAAAAATGAAAATACGTTAAAAAAGCAATAATAATTAGTACGTAAATCAAAAGTAGATTCCCGACTCGTTTGCGTGTGAATTGGCCAACATTCGAACAATCTGAATTTTTGCGAAACTGAATTACCGAATACGAAATTCCCACTCTCCCTCACGCGAATCGGCGCGACAATAAACATAATTTGCGGCGGAGAGCGGGGTATAATTTCGATCGAACGTGTGCGCAATACGATCGACCGAATTTGCGGAATTATTGGGGTAGACCCCAGGCAGCGAATGCAATCCACGGTCGACATTAACATCCGACGCTCGCGCGTTATATAGACGCGCGCGCGGACTCACCTTCTAATTTCCCGTTATTGACGAGGAGGGAATTGTTCGACTTCCGCGACGAGTTGCGGGACATTTGACTGTGACTCGGGCTGCTGTCCGTGCTCTTCTTGTCCAGAACGTCGTGGTAGCTGTACGACGTGTGCGTCACCGTCAGCATCGGATGAACGCTGCCTGCGATACGTTTTTCTTTTGTTTTTCTCTATTTCTCTCGGTCTCAGAGGTATTTTTAATAATCGTGCAAATAACGCAAAACGAGATGAAAGAAATCATAAAGTTCGAGAGCTGTGTAGCGACAGTTTTCTAACGGAATAGTTTGTTCGAATTAGAATATTTATTGGATTCGATAGAGTTCACCACGCGAGGGGTGAAAGTTTAAGGTTCGAATCAGTTGGTAAAATTTAGTGAGCTAGTACTAAAGTTCGATGCACGGTGATTTAAAAGATTGATACTTTTGATAAAACGCAAGTAACTGTTAATTTTTGTTAATTATAGCGGAATATCAAAAACATAAGTTATTCAATTAAAGCATCTTCATTACTATGACTGAACGAAATTAAGTGGCAAATTACTCTCTAAAATTGATGTAGTGATTCAGCAAATTGAAATTAAATCTTACTTTTTCACACATTCAATGAACGAACAATTTCAACTAGTAAATATTCACTGTCAAGTGATTTTTCACTGATTCAAATTCAGAGAGTACATTTTGTATTCAAAATACATCACAGGGGAAACAATGATCCTTGATGAGGTATCGCGTTTCGCGGATATTAATGCGACTCGAAGCAGAGGCGAGGGTGAAAATTTGGGAAATTCTACGCGCGTTCGTACTCCTTTTTTTAGGAAAATACATCGGGGGAGAACGTGATACCCGTCGATAACAGTCGTTGTGTATCTTCTCGCGTGCGATCGGGGAAATCCGTCGACTTTACGTAACCGTTGGGCTCGCTCGGTTGATTTTGTCCGAGAGCGCGAAAATGTATATACCCGAGCTATCGGGCGTGACTCGAACGTCCGCCCTCGCGCTCCTCGTTTATTACCTTTCTTTAATGGAGATCACGTATGAAGCATATACCGCGATCGTTTAGATGGAACGAATAAACTCCTTTCGTTCGTCATGTTCGAAATCGAGATTTCCCATTTTCGGTGGATTCGAAAGCCAATCGAAGCAAATAGGAGAAAAAAAATGAAAAAAATTATAATATGCAAAACGACAACAACTGTCGCTGAATTCGCAGCGAAAATTCTTCGTTTCGAGTCGATAGAGCGAAAACCAATCAAAGCGGGTGAAACAAACGACACGAGATCGATAATTCGAACGGGAGTGATTATAAAACGAATATACCGTTAACTAGGTTCTTCTCGTCAAGCTCGGAAAACGAGTTTTTTCATTTCGAGTCAGTGGATTCGAGAGCCAATCGAAGCGTGTAGAAAAAAATGGTCAATTTTGAAAATAGCGAATGAGCTCGCACCTGTACGCGTTCTTGACGAGGCCTCGCTCTCGGATCTGTGATGCCCGAGAGCCTGCAGCTTCTCCGTGAGGCCGTGTATCTTGTCGGCCAGGGAGGAGCCACCGTGGCTCTCCGTGGTTACCCCTGTCGACAGTCCGGTGCTATTCACGTTACTGCTGGAAGTCGTGTGGGAGGTAATCGCAGCGCAAGCCGTGGTCGACGATAGTACGGCCATCTCCTGAGAAACGACATCCTTGAGTGACACGCATCAATCATAAATCGTATTAATCATCTTTGTTCTCGGCCCGCTGTTTGATCAATTTAGCTACCATTATCAACTCACTACTATAAAAAAATTACTATGGATTGCTACTGGTACTTTGTAATTTCGCTACTTCTACATTTTTATAGGATGTTTCAGTATTCGAGAAGATACTCTTATTATTAATAATATTTTCAAAAGCTATACAGGGTGTTCAAAAGAAAGCATTCAGGTTTCATATGGTAGGTAGTACTCACTGAATCGAAAAGATATTATAAACATATAAAACATATTATAAACCTTTTTCTTTTTTTTTTAGCTTAATTATGTGTTTTTTTAGTCGCTAACGAAAAAAGAAGAAATGAAATTCTTATTTCTTTAAAACGATTGAGATTTAGACCCATGTTTATAAGATCTTTTCTATTCATCACAGTGAGTACCACCGTATAAATCCTGAATGCTTTTTTTTGAACACCTTGTATATTCTGAGATTACTCTCTCGATCTAATGAAACTGGAACATCCTACACAATATTACTGTCAGCTATTATACGAAAGTTATTATATCGAAAATAGGGTATACTCGAACTATACTATTATCACTAGTGGAAAATTCGTTAGTCATACGTACTTTGAAAGCCTTGCCATCGACGCCGCGGGGTCCTCGTTTAACGAAAGACAGGAACAGATGCTTCGACAGTTCGTCGGGAGTGGCCACCTCCAGGTAAGTATCGAGGAATTTGCGGAACCCTTCGAAATCGATGTCCTGGAAGCAGGAAAGATCGAATATAATGAGGAGCGAACTAGTCGACGAAATGAAGTTTTCCTCGCAAATGTAATACGACTCGCGCTAATTTATCCCCGAGCACGAGGAATAAAATTAACATCTCAATGGGGAAATTTCTGTATCGGATAACCGACGTGGCTTTTAATGTAATTGCCATTCTCGTTCGGCGAGTAGCGCAATTTTTATTCGACCCGACAGCGCGAGGAAATTCGTAATGTTTTATTAATTAAACGTGGTATATATACCACGACTGGGATCGTATTCGAGCTCTCGCGGCGTGGCAGCGAATTCTTATCTCCCGGCTTATTTTTTCTCGCACATGACAAAAGCGCGGCAATCGATCGTAACAACACCGCAGAGCCAATCGAGCGCGTTATAACGCCCTTCGTTTCGTATGAGCCCTCGCGGGAGAACGGTTCACGAACGATATCGCGTTATAAATGAGAATTTCGACTCGATTATCGATTCCCACGCACGCGCGCGTTTTCTCGTTCGCTCTGCACACACGCGACCTGACAAGTCAAATCGCACGCTCGATTTGTCGCCACTGATTTCGTCCGGTCGATTATTCCAAATCGAGAAAGCTCGTTAATTGGAGGATGCGGGTGCGAGAGTGAAAAAAAAAATTGAATTTTCGGACCTAGACCTTCTCGTTGATTCGTCAATCTGTGCAGGAAGGTGTGTAATCTGTGAAACGAGTCTTTTCTATACACGTTAAACTTTTATACCGTTTTAAAACTATTACACTGCAAATAAATTACAACAATTATTCATTTATTTATATCATCAGAATTATTATTAGATTCGTTTCAGAGTTGATAAATATAGTAATCGGTTCACTGCGTAAGTACCGGAAAAAAGAGACGCCTGCTACGTTCCAGTTAACGTTTCAATTAGCGCAGTTTTTAATTAGATGCGCGCGAGGGCGCGATGTCTGGCTCGACCGTTCGAAAAGATTAACCCAGTTTGGAGTTTTATCCGGAGGAGGAGAAAGACAGCGATAGGACGAGAGAGTGGGGATGGATGGCGAATGAGAGAACATCAACGTGACATTTATCGATGCTCGACCGCTCGTCAAGGGCAGTGTCGCCTTTATTTTTTTCTTCTCATTAGACGCTTCTGCGCGTACGCATAAAACGTGCGAATATTATTTACGCACGAGGGGTCGAGACTGGGTGCGGCTTTACTCGTTAATAAGCTTCTCTCAAGAACGATTGATAGCACACAAGTCTGAAATTGGAATAAAATGCAACCAAAATTCGAAAAAATAAAATTTTAGAATTTAAAATTTTATTATTCGAAATCCAGGTCTTCATTTCAGTTATTCATTTATCGTTTCACGAGAGAATATTGAGTGACTAAAAATACTCGCAGATAATTTTTTCAATGCGATTATTTACTCGCTCGAGTCTGAATATTCAGGAGTACATCGGGTCTATTCGGAGTTATTTACAATCCTATTTTTCGATCCCGGAAATGAATCAGCGCCGAGAACGCGATAAATAGTCTCGCGATAGACGCTAAGCTCGTTTACCGTATTAGATGTTGCGTAGGGGAAATATCGGATTATACTACTTGAACCAAGGCATATTTACGCTCGACGATCGCGATAGACCCCGTGGGGGATGAGCACACGTACACTGCCATACGTCGATACGCACAGGAGGATCTATTACGCGGCGTTAGAGTATAGTTACGAAACCGTTACAATTGGATTGGTCTGTTTAATGCGCTATTAATTGAAGTGACGGTCTGTCGTATTATGTACACATCGTTTCACCGAGTATAAACTCGTATCACTCGACTCCATGTGTAATATCATCCAGCGTTAATACCAACCTGGCAATTTCATCTGGAAATGCCCTATTTCTACAAATCAAGTTTCCGATCGATTAGCGTTTTAATCAATCGACTTTTTAAACAAAAAACGAGATAAACTGGAAGTTTCTCGAATGTACCGGATATTCCATAAGCTCGATATTCGAGTGTACGAAGTATACTAGTTAAAGTTTTTATAGGGCGAACGTATCTCGAAATTCTCGTATAATTGAAAGTTATTCAACTAACAAGAGTGTTAAGAATAATCAGTCGCAAATTGAATCAAATTAAATCAAAGCTACCCGAGAAAATAAACGTAATTATACGAGAAGTTACGAAATTTGTTTGTTTTAACGAGAATCATAAAACTATGCTTAATCACTCAACTAAATACTTACATCGGAAGCTCTCGACTCGAAAAAGTGGCCGTGTAATTCTTAGAATTTCGAGAACCATCGAAGCAACCTATCCGATTAAATCGAGTCATCCCGTGTTCACCCACAGAGTATCAGAAAGCGGACTAGCCAATGGACGACGGGGAGGAAAGTGGGCCAGCGGCACACAGCGTTACACCAAGTCGGCCGAGGAGATATCCACATGAATGAAACAGGACACGGCCATTAAGTATCTCGACCGTTGGGCGAGTACGACGTTAGGGGTTGAGAACGAGGAAGGAAGAGCGCCGAGGATGGCGAGAGGGGAGGGGGGGGGGTGAGTTCGCCGCGAGGTCGTTCTCAATGGCCGCGCGCGCCTGAAAGGGGGCCGGCCCGGGTATGACGTCATCGCGGCGGTTCTCTGACGTCACCGCGATACCGTCACATAACGATCGGAGGAATTCGGGCTCCGGCCGAACCGCGGCGAGATGGCGGTGCTGGGCGTGGGGGTGGTACGTTTTACGTCGACGATCGGTTACCCAATTAGAGCGTTAATTACGAGAGCTGTATGGTAACCCGGCGCTCTGTAACGGCACCTAGACGGTTTATCGCGTTAGAAGCTCGAACCTCTAACGTTCGTAATCCATTCCGTCGTCTGGGGAGTAACGTGGCGTCGAACACGCTTCGTTCGGTATCTCTGCTAAGAAAGTTGAATAAAACCTACATCGTAGTACTTAATTATCATACTTGTAATTCGCAGCACCAAATCTAATTTCCCAGAACCAAAGTTGAGAAATTGTTAGCAAAGTTTGAACTTTTAGCACGTGCTGACTCATTAAAGCTCAGTATTTTATTTTTTCAAATTAATTATCAGATTTTAACGAAAATGTAATAATTAGGGAAACAGGAAGTCGAGATTTTTTTATTTGAGAATATTTGACTTCGTTTAGTATTTCTTCGATGGGGTAGTGTTGTCGTCAGGAAAATATAGCTCACGATGACGAGCTACTGGAACGTCAGGCTTTGTGCAAACTCGACGTCGGTGTGTATCGGCCACCTTGAACACCTCGCCGACTAGCGCTGTGCAATTGTTTACGTTAATTAAAACCGTGGAGTATACAGCGATGGTTACACCCCGGGTAATTGCGAATCGGCTTGCTGGGTATACCGTAACCGTTTTCTTCCCCTCTCCTTCGCCTCTCTCTACTTTTCCTTTTTTCCTCGTTTCTCTTTCTCGATGATTAAACTCATAAGAACGATGCATCGTAGATCGTCGGAGGATACGACAAAGAAAAATATGGCTATAATTAGCTAGCTGGGGAGTTCGTTTTATTCCTTGTTTATCGATCGGACGGCGCTGGAAAACTTTGCACAAAGGCAATCTATATTTCCTCCGGGGAGACAGTGAAGAAAACATTAATGTTGAGGGTATAAAGGTAACGACAGAGAGAGGGAGAAGGGGAGAGTGAGTTAGTAAGAGTAAGAGAGTGAAAGAGAAAGAGAATCGCGTACGAGTGTAAAACTCGCACGAGAGCCGAGCGAGATTTCCGATTCTCGTTATTCTTCCCTGAAAGTGCAACGGCTCTCGAGCGGAAGTGACGCAGGAATGAATTCGAGGTCGTTGAATTCGAGGAATACGAGCCAGCGAGTTTTCGCGAATACGAGCGCGGGCCGTTAAACGGCGTATGCTCGCGCCGCTTTCCCAATTGATCGGAGTGTAACGGCTCCCTGCGGTAATTCCTCGCGCGAGATGTCCCGTTTTCTCGGTACCCGGCCGATCCCCCGACGGCCCATTATCGTCAGGGCCGTCGGCGAGTATCGCCGGGACCTAGATCATCGAATATGTACATACAGGGTGTTCCATTTGGATTTTCGACTCGAATATTCAAGCCAAGTGGACAATGATCATTCTTAACCTTGCAAATTTGTTACAAGTGTAATAATGTGTGATAAATAGTTTTTATTCAACTTTTCATCTAATTAAAATTAGAAAATTTCTGCTTGATTTCTTATCCTCGCAGTGAAATAACTCAGTTATAAACGAAACGATAAACTAGTTCACTTTGAGAAATCAACAATATAAAACTTGTCGAAAATCAGTTTCAATACAACTACTCTATACTTTTTACTGGGATATCACTCGAGGTCAAAAGCTATAAATTCCTCCGATGGAAATTTCTTTCACTCGTGGCATATTTACTTAGATATTCCAGAGCTTTATATCCTGAAAATGGTTCATGTAAAGTAAATATTATTTATAGTGTTTTGAGACGAAACAAAGCGGACAGTCAATTGAAACGAATCACCCTGTACGTACTTCATCCCCTAGAGTTCTCCTTAATCGTCGACTCTCTCCTCTTATTCACTGATATTTCCACGAATTTCTCACGTGTCATATCAATTCTTATCCCCGTCGTACCTCCTTTCTTCATACATCACGGTATTCCTCAACCCTCTCGATAGAAAAATGATTTCGCACGGCTCTTCAACGAAAGATAGAAATTCCGACTTGAACTTTGGAGGAAATGAATTTTCAGTCGTATTTAGTATTTTCACTCGAATTTTTATAAATATTAAAAATCGTCGTATTTCTGAAAATCGTAGCTGAAAAACGATCTAATTTAACAACGAGAAAGAAAAAAAACCAACTTTACAAAAATCGTAGGTACGAATTTTTCGAGTCGGAGCTATTCGTTAGATCGTACGGATTTGGCAGAGCGGAAAAACGACACGACAATTTCCCGTCAGACGGTGAAAGTTACCGCTAATGTTCGCGCGAAAATATCTATCTTTCATACCTACAACGATCGACGAAAGACCTATCGATTCCGTCGAGGCTGAATTATTCATGAGATAGTGCTGGCGTATAATCCACCGCGTTCTACGCACGACCCGATTCGCGAGGATCCCGAGTATCCCAATTTCATCGCATTCTATCGGAACGCTTCGTTTCGTAGAATCTCAATAAAAAAAGAGAAAAAGAGAGAGAAAAATTCCTAAAAATCAGAGGGTACGACATCGTAAATTCTCGATCGAGAAAGTCGATCGTACAACTTTACGCTCGATTTCGACTTCTCTGACATATTCTCGGCTGGAAAAAAATACGAGGGTAAACAGAAGGAGCGTGTCAGGCGCGAATTTCTCACCGAGAGAGCTCTCGTATAACGTCGTGTCTCGTTCCGATCAAATGTTGCAGTTGACCCGCTTCGAGCGAGGCGCGCGACGAAATACGTCGATTACCTCGGGACGGTCCGAACTGGCGTCACCGATTTTCGTTTATTCCCCCTCTCGCCCCATTTTCGACGAATCGCGTGTATCCTTTGACTGTAAAAATTCTGCCCGAGAGACGCGGCTGGCCGATAAAAAATGACAAACGGTGGGTTTCGCCCGTCGAGCGCGTCACGTGTCGCCGTGTTCGTTTTGCTCTGCATAAAAAGCCGAAATTCGGAAAATCCATTCCGATCTTTTATTTTTCACCGAGTGCGTCGATGTACCCGTTGATCGTCGAGGATCGCTCGTTTCCACCTCCTCTCTCTCTCTCTCTCTCTCTCTCTCTCTCTCTCTCTCTCTCTCTCTCTCTCTCTCTTTACAGAGTAACGAAATTTTTATTTTAACGACCGACGTTTATATTTTCGCGAGAATAAAAAAGAATTATCGTCATCTGGCGAGATAACGCGCTCTGTACGAAACGCTTTTCTTTACAGCGTTGTAAAATTTACCGTCCGCGATTTGCTTCGTGAATTTTTCGTCGCTATTAAAATCACACTTTGCTCGTATACATTTTCGTTCTTTATTATTGTTATTATATCATTTTGGTGATATGTACAACGATATAAAGCACCCGTTGTAATTTTATTGGAGAATTATGTACGAGGAGCGTGTAGTGAGTGAGTGTATATGAGAGAGAGGGAGGAGAGGGAGGGAAAAAGGAGAAAAGGTTCGACAGAAAGTTTTATCTGTCGGTGACGCGCGAGGGCCACTTAGCCGCGTCGAGAACCGATAAATTTTCCGTGCTTTGCCGAGGAAGAGAGAAAGAGAAAGAAGGAGGGGTAGAGAGAGAGAAAAAAGAGAAAAAATCGCTTAAATTCGAGGACTTTTTTCCCTCCTCTCATCTGCCTCCTTTCTCTATCTCGCTCACCCTCGCGGGGATTACTTCAACGAGAACCTACATCGCGTCAAAAGAAGACCTCCCACGAGAGAAAGTTTTTCACGCTGCTGGGGTATACGACCAATCGAACTTTGCGAGGATATATTCAAATACATCCGCAAATTGGTAGCATCTTTCGATACATTTCTGTACATGTAGAAACTATAATTTTATTCATTTTATATTTTTACAAAATCAAAACCGAGTCGAAAATTCAATTTCGAAATGGATACTTAGTTCCAAAAAATTTCTTCCTCCCGCTAAAATGTGTTTTTTCCATGTTTATTAGAAACACACATATCTCTCAGATTGATTTTCGTTTCGATTACCATCTACCTCGTTCCCTCGGCGAATTCGGTATCCATTCCCGCGCGCGTATACCAAACTCATATTGCTATCCCTGCTTAATTCAACGCCGGCGAGCATCTCCCGTACACACGCTGAAAATGGACGCGCGAGCTGACGCGAGGGCAAACATTGACCGGTCGGGATCGCAGTGTCAACAATTTAGGAACCCCAGGAATAGCCCTGAGGATAACGAGTGTCCGTGCAGTTGGCTGCGTAAGAGCGAGAGGGGGAGAGAACTTCTAGTTCTCTCAGAGGTCGTCTCATCGAGAGTGGAAGTGAACGAGTGGGATAGAGAGAAAGAGAGAGAGAGAGAGAGAGAGAGACGGAAGAATATATAGACGATGATACGGCGTTGGCGGTGCTTCAATTAAACCTTCTGACGACGACAAGGGTGCGGAGATGTTGCCGAGGGGGTGGCTGAGGGCTAGTCGAGCCGAGCACACCCTATTCAAACATAATAAGCTTTTCATTCCCACCTGGCCGCAACGACGCCGGCTCGTGAGCGCGCGTCACATTCGCCTTTTATATACAAATTTTCTTGGAACGTTTTGCGTTTTTATGTACGTGACATATCTACCCCCGCGGACGAGCGCGTAACCCACCCACCCCGTCGACTCGCTGACCACCCCGAGTGTACGTGGCAACCTTTCAGTCTCCCTTCATCTCCTACTTGTTTTTTTTTTATCAACTCTGGCGGAACATGGCCAACCCGCGGGGTCACTTTTCGTCGATTTAGCTCGCGGATAAACGAGCGGACGTTATTTCTCGGCAACGAGCTGGAAAATTCGTTTGGTATTTACTCTCGAATTTTTGCAAATATGACAATTAGTCGTTGTGTACGAAAGAAATCCTACTAATTTTTAGCT
>NCVS01000984.1:68670-99964 GCA_003055095.1 Goniozus legneri | reverse complement strand
GGGGGTCTACCTCTCTTTCGGAGTAAGGAATGCTTCGCTCGGATGATTAAAGGAAACGGGAAGCTCTGTTACGGCTCGATATTGTACCAGACCTCTTCGCGGATGATAAGTTTAATTTAATTATTCCGGTGAAATGTGGACGAGTAATTTAATTACCAGTGGCTGGTGTCGTGTGTACGCGCTCTGAGCGCATTATACAGGTATATATGTATTTTTAGGCCAGCCAGGCGCATGTGATGAAATGCCGTTTGCGTTACGTGACTCGCGCGCAGCGGGGATTAATTCGTAACTATTACATTACGTGGTATGAATAGCAGCGCGCGTGTGACGGATAACGCTCTCGTATTCCCCGCGAGGGGGTGTGCGTACATCGGTGTTACACCTACGGACTATAAATTCCCTTTTTAACCTCGTAAACCCTCATACGCGTAGTTTAACCCGACGCACGCGCGTTCTTAATTAATCGAAACTGAAAGACTCGAAACGAGACAATTATCGAACTTATAATCGAATTTCCGCTCTGCATGCCAAATATTTGAAGCGATTGATTTACGATGCGGCATTAATCGGAATAATGATACCGAGAATATTTTTTCGTTGAAAGATTAATAACGAACGAAGGAATCACATATCCAATCGCGTTTTATAATCTCCATTTTTATTGATAAATTCTTGGAAAAGGTATGAATTTTCCATGTCAGTTATTAAAAATGTATTACTCAAGGGTAAAATTCTAAACATGATAATCGAGTATATACGAACTAAATGTATTTTTTCTCTATTACAGTAGTAACTGACCTAAAAGTGGTGTTGATTATTTGAAGTGTGTCAATAATAAATGTGTATTTTCTTCTATCGCATTGGCAACCCAAACCAAATTGTTCTCGGTTACGCGAGCCCAGCGATTCGTCTACGTACGACAACATCAAAGGCGTTTTGATATCCGAAGGAAACCACGGAACCGCGTATCCCTACGGACGCGATTCGCTAAATTCGCATCGAGTTTCCAAGTTGGCGCGAACGAACGAGCAAGTTTCCCCCAGCTTTATCGTGCTCCTCTCCCTCGATTTTTCCATCTCCCACTCGCTCCATACCTCTATCTCCCTTCTCGGAATAAAGCGGCGCATTTCAGCCGAGGAAACTTAGAAAGTACGGGACGCGCATCTTAGCGCGTATAGTTCTGGGTCATTGTCTTGCGCAAAGTTGGCTCGGCCCGAATGGAACTTCGGTAAATCAAGTCCGCGCGGAGAGAGCGAGGTAGGCGAGATCCCTCATTTTCCTCACCTCGGGAGGCTTCCGCGGCGAATTAAAACTCCTCCAAGATCCGGCCAACGCTAGCGCGGAACGTTACAGGAGCGAGTTTCGATATGAAATTCTATATATCGGACGGATTTATCGGGAAACTTGGGCGGAACGACATTCGTACTTAAATAAACGGAAGTCGGTGGGAATTTATACTTTTCAGAAAATAACGAAGAGAGTAGGTCAAAGCTCCCCACGCGTGCACGCGCTGTATACGAGCCGCGATACGCGGGCTCCGATTTTATCGCTCCCGGTCGACCATTCGCGGTAAGTAATAACGACTTTGATTATTTTCGACGGTAGAGTTTTCAACTCCACCGCTCCAAGCCGATAAAATTGTCCTCGGGGTGTGAAAATTCGGAATACATTTTCCGAGCGCGGTTTTCCTCGCTCGGTCGGATTTTAAATTCGACCAGCGGGCCGGAAAGCCTAGCGAATGGTATATTTGTGAAATGTCAATCGGCGCTTACATCCATGTCGATTGAAAATCTACCGCGAGAACGAGAATTGAGGTAAACTTTAAAAATTGTTTGGGAAAATCATCTCTATGTTGCGGGAAAATTCCGAATTACATAATGGAAGTATAGGAGGTAAAATACTCAATGTTTATTCGCATATTCAAAATAAATATTTAATCTGCTAGAAAAAATAAATGTTCGATATCAATTATTAAATTAAACAGAAAGGAAATTTAAATATTTGTATGTTTTCAAATAAATATATTGAGTTTCAATTTTTGTTCAAATAATTATAAAATTAACGCGTTAATTATCACAAATTATCGAATGTGGCAACGAAATATCAAAGATGGTTTCATTACTCGGCAGGGGGGAGGGGGGGGGGGTAATGCCGAGCGCTCGATGAGCTTGTACAGCGTTTGTCGAGCATCGACCACGTGAAATTTGCATTGTCTAAATATACCGCGTGTGCATTGTGCTCGCACGTGGAGCTTCGGTCGCGTGGACGTACATATGCATACACAGATCCCGGTAAGTGTTGCCGCTACCGGGGCAGTTCGAATTGCGCGTGTATGTTTGTTTTAACGGAACTTGCGCGACTATGAGGTGGGACATCCGCGAGCGGCTGCGTAAGCGGAGCGATCCAGTCATCGAACTCGGTTATATCGCCTGCATGCCGCACACCTGCGCGAAATAATTTACGACCAGCATAGATAAATATAGACGCAACTAGGTGAGTTGATTCTCAACTACGCAGCTATCGAGATCGAAATACCGAGAGAGAGTTTCGGGAGTCATAACTCGACGAGCAGGATATTCTACAACTATGATAGGTCCTTGGAATAGTAGATGTAGGAAATTAAATTCTATACTTTCATTTAATTGAATTTTAATATGATTGCGTGCACGGAAAGGAAAAGATAGTTATATTCGCCATAAAACATAGTAATCATTACTACGTTACATAGTAACGATTTTTCATAGAAAATGAAAAATAAAATTTGTCTAGATTCAACGTTTTGGTATATATTTTTTACCATTAGCAGCGATAGCAAACTTGGTTGAAGAATAGCTTTTCAAATTAGAATATAATACCATAGAAAATATTACCATGCAAATTGTGATAATTACCATTTCACATAATATTATTTATGAGTTTTGTAAAATATGAGATTGGTTACTGTGTAGAATGGTAAATATTATTATTTTCTTTCTCCGTGTTGTCTTTCAAACTACATAATTTAATTGTAAATGAGGAAGTCACGTAAATTAAAAACAGCATATCAGATTTTAAGGTGGAAAGAAACTCATTCTTGCAATTTTTCGAACAGTCTTGTAATTAGAGAACTCCAGAAATTTTAGAACACTCTGTATCTCCTCCCCGCAATTTCTTTCATCGCGATAATTTTGGAATGCCGAGGGATCTTTAACGTTACCCCGCGATATGTTTTCATTATACGAGCCGTGCGAGGTACCTACTCCATTTTTAAAAGCCCCACCAACGAGGCTGCCTCCTCGTATATCCCGTAAAAGTCGTGTATACTCGTTCCACGTGATTACGAAAAAATCCAGCTTGTATATCGCAAGAATTTTCGACACCGAGAAATATCGTCGCTTGTTTCACAACGGATCGCGTTACTCTCGTTCGAGCTTCTTTATAGCGAAATGCTTTCGTATAATTAGCGTCCCATAACGAGTAACACGACCGTAAAAAAGCTCATCATCCTATATTCGTAATCAGGACGAAACTTTTCACTCTTGAAACGAGTGTCACACAATGATGAGCCTAGAGTGTGCATTGGAATGTGATGATCAAAAATTTATTTTCAACGGAAATTATAAATTCATGTTTTTTACTGCGATTTCAAAGTCAAATGTCATTCCTGGTCGTTAAGTGGTAACTGTGAAATTACAAATTCTGAGAAATTTGCATTTTTTCGTTGCACTCTAACAATGCAAATTTCAGACTTATCAGAGGATGATTATGCGCGAATTTTCGTACGTGACGTCATTCTGCGGATGCAACTGGGGAGGACAGTAACCTCGCCGGTATAACAGCCTGCACCGAACTGCAGATAGTGACGTCATTGCTGAAACCCTTCCGCTCGTTACCATGGTAACGATGACGCTGTGCTTTTCGCGTAACATCCTCTCTCTCTCTCTCTCTCTCTCTCTCACACACACACTAACCGATTCTCCTTTCTATTTACTCTCCCTGTTCTCTGTTTTTTTTTCTGTTAAACCCATGCAAACATCAATAGCGATTTCCACAGTCAAAACACGCTGATTCCTTTTTTACCAGGAGCAAAAAACGGATACACTTATCCGACTTTGATTGCGACAGCGTAGAGCAATCAAACTCGCGATAACGAGAAGTGGACGTTGATCGCGAAAATTTCCACAAAAATTACGAACCGCGAGAAGGATTTTGAAGTTGATTAATCGTTCGACTGTACATGCCCAATTTTTTTCAACTTTTCAGAAGAATAATCGCGGTGGAAAAAAAATTGGCGCAATAAACGGCACGCTCGCTGTGTAAACGACGGACACGCGGCGTATAAACGATCATTTATCCTGTTTTAACGTTATTTCCGTTCGCTCGATCCGATCGTTTCTTCTCGTTGCGCGCAGTGCGTAATGAAAATACAAAAGTAGAAATGCGCTCAGAATTCGAACCTGGAATCGTGTTTTCATTTACGAACTTTCTACTTGAATCCGGCAAAGGTCAGAGGGCAACGCATGGGCCATTCGAATTCGGTCAATCGTTCATTTATTCGCAACACTCGTCCGGCCCACTCGGATCGTAATTCGAAAAAATATACTTGAATCCAAAATTTTGTCAAATTTTCGAAATATCGATATTACCTACGTTCTCAATCATTGCCAAATTTAATCTGATTTTACGAATATAACTAATTTTCGTATAAAAATTCTGGTACAATACAAAAAATCTATAAAATTGTTCAACTCGAGTAGTGACATCGGCGTGGAACGAGATGGGAAATAAAAGCGATACGGATTGCGGGATCTCCGAGAAATACTTTGGTAATCCAAGGGAAGAGTAAGTAGAAATTCTAGGACGTAACGAAGGTGGGAGATTGGGTCAGTGCGGATTAGCGGACCGAGTTTAATTTCGCGTTTTCTTTCTCGGACGAGAGCACTGATGGTTCTCCACGCGCAGCGTGGACAATCCAGACGCTCGCGAAACGGTTAATTCGCGTCCTCTGCTATCAAGTATAAATAAATAAAGAGAAAGAGAGGAAAATGGATTTTCCTCGGAACGAGACGTTCTGAAAACAGGTTTCCCGTCGTAGTTCCTTTTCACCGATGATATGCAACAAACGTTTCTGAAGAGAGAAAAGCATAAATTGATTCGTTGAAATGAAGTTCTTAACGCGAACAGGTCGGGATTAAAAAGGCAGAGAACGGAATTTCTCGGTTTCATTGAACAACAAATTAAGTATATTTTATCGAGCGTGATGAGATTTTCTTAGGTTGAAATTTCCGTCGGGTGGAAGAGATAAATGAGGGTTTAAGATTCGATAAATGCCCATACTGAAAATTTTCTCAGCTTGACGATAAAATAGTTTTATTACGACGGATTTTACTGCACCTCGCGCGTTATGCGCATTTAAGCGTCAGCTATTTTTTAACTCAGTTTTATAGACTTTAATGAGATCGGATAGATGCGTGTGTATGAAAACTAATTCACGGTTACATTACGCGTCCTCGTTTCTCGCGCAAATGCGGAACCTCACGGACCTCTATCCGCGTCCTCTGTCTACGGATCGTCCTAATTCTTTCACTTTTACAATTTGTGCATCGAATTCGAATATCGGGGTCGATCGTTATATTTTCGACTTTGTTCAAAAACCTTACGTTCTATTTCTGCAATCACAAATTTAATTCCTCCCCCTGTATTTTTTATGAAAACCTGGAAACCGAAAAAGAATTTCACGATCTAAAAGCTTTTAGATTTATTTTTCCCACAATCCAATTGAGACTTTTATTCGATCTTCGTTGACACATTTTTCGGATGAAGCCGTAAATTCTGCAAGGATATGGCTTGATTATTCAACAATTTTCGTGTAAAAAAAACTGTCTATGCGATTCAAAAGATATTTTTTATTGCTCATTAATCAGAAGAAATTGAGGCGCGCGTGATATCGCCAAAGCGAGCTCGCGAAAGAGACACGACTCTTCCATTTACAAAATTTTCAGTTAAAACCGAGAGTCAATGATTTTTCACCTCGAGATTTAATTTAAACGAACGCGACCTTTCGCGAGATTCGATATTCCGAAATTTCTCGTCTCATACACTTACGAACCTACCGCATAAATATGAAACACGCGAATCGATGAAAGCTCGTCATGTAAATTCCATGCGAGCATTATCGAAATTTCATCCCGTGCGTACTCGCCGGCTAAATCTCTATAAAATCGGTTATAAAATAGACCCGATCGAATCTCGGCGATTGTTCGCGACACGCATCGGAGTATTTGTAATTGAACCAATCAGATTAATCATTCAAACTTAACTAATGTGAATTGATTATACAGAGCTATATTCATAGGACTCGGTTTGAAATTCAAATTTCAAGCAGCGGGATAAAAAAATGAAGAGAGGATTATATCTTGAACAGAAGTGGTTAGTTTTTACATATGTATACGTCGCGCGTTTGCACAGGTTTTTATAACTCGATAACTCTTTTTGATCCACACCACGCTAAATTTAAATCGGTAAAAAGTAACTGTGGGTCAGTGAAAATTCACTTTTATCGAATAAATCGATATTAATAATAGCAAATAATGATAATGCGAATTCTTAAAATATAAATTCCCGTAAATGAAACATGTAAACTTTTTCTGTCCATGTTTTTTCATCTCGCCTGCTTTCATCTCGTCTTTCTTTACGTCCCGAGAGAGTGCGTCGCGATAATCCACTTTAGTATGCGACTAATGGCCGCGGTTTTATTGCCTGTGTTACGCGCGCTGTCGGCCCTAGTTGCGTTATACTCCCCTGCCAAACTACGCGAGTTTAACGCTCCGGGGGAGAGAGAGAGAGACAGCGAGGGAGAAACCAACGTAACGTTCGATCTTCGAGATCTTGGCATCCATCGCCTTATTTTAGTCGCGAATGGCTTCCTATAAATAAAGAAAGAACCCGCGTTGACTGTATTATTTATTATATTATTCGTGTAGGAGAAAAACGCCCACGAACTTTTCACGCGCTGGCGTGCAGGCACAGCACGACCCGATTTTATCGTCTTTATACGATCCGCGCGGGGCCGTAAAATCGAGAATAAATATTGAGATTGGGTAGCGCGTCCGCGCAAGCTGTCGAGATTATCGCGTTCCTGAAAATCGACCTTTCCGTCTCTCTTTCTCTTTGCTGCGCGAACTCGTCTTGAGACGGCTTCGGTTCGTCTCGACTTTTCACGAAAATAATGATCTTGGAGAGTGAAACGAATCGAGAATGGAACTAGAATGATAACGAGTTTTCGTGACGTGTTTTAAATTAATGTTTATGATATTTATATGTAGCAACTACTCTTAACGTTTTATTGAATTGAGAACTTAATTTCTCAAGTAATTTGAGAATTATAGTATTACTGAAATATAATTCTCTTCGTGTTCAGTAGTCACAACTCTCGGCTCTCTCAAACAAATGAGATTATTATTTATAATATAATATAGGAGTATATATTGCTCCTTTCAACATTCTATTAAATTGAGAACCCAACTTCTCAACTAATTTTCAAAATATAATTCTCTCGGTGTACAGCAATCACAGTCACTCTCGGTTCTCACCTCGTTAAAGAAGGAACACAAAGTGTACGGTAGAGGTGCGAAAAATAAGACACGTGATATTCGCGAGCGAAGTGGCCACTCCATCCTGGTGCGAGCTTTACGCGCGCACGAGACGGTCACGCGTGCGCTACCGACGTGAGTGGATTCTACCTGACCTGGTTTTCGTTTTATTCTGTTTTTTCGCGCCTTGCATCCTCGTCTCTAGTTGCCCCCCTCCCTCTCCTGTTCAGCTTCAGAGAATTTTTCAAGTAGCATCTCGCGCTGATTTATCGCGCTATTCAAAAATTTTTATCCGTTTCTTTTATTCATTTGGACATTTCCAATCGCAAGAAATGTGCCAAGTAAATTTGTGTTTGCGCGGACTCGAGCACACAAAGTTGCGGGGAATCTCGCGGAAGCTGCTTTGACCAGTATTCGTGTACCGTAGGTTAACCAGAACACTCGATTGGTCAATCGATAGCGACTATCGACGAGGAATTTCCAAAGTCCTGGCGAACTTTCTAGCCGAGTCAATGAAAATTTTTGCGATTCGGTTGAAGTAGAATTAATTCTATAGTTTTATAGTTATTGATTTTTGTAATTATGTGATTAGACTATACTATGATTCACTATACGATATAATTGGACCTGTCGAAATTTCTTTCGGAGTATTTCGAGAGAGAAACACGAGTGTAATTAAATTTCCCACTCTATTCCGCATTTTCTCGACGAAATTCTCCCTTTTGAAAATCGCTCTTGCTCTAAGATTATAGCGTAAAGGACCGAACGACTGTAGCGGAAATGCTCGAAACGAACCGGACGTGCTCGCGTTGGTCCATAAAGCCCATCTCTCTCTCTCTTTCTCTCTCTCTCTCTCTCTCGGCAGATATTCTCCTATAAATCCTCGCTGATGCAGTCCGCTCGACACGCATTGCCGAGAGACTCATGGTTATGGATTTTCCTAAAACAGACGCAAACGAGGTTGACTGCACTCGTAAAATAACGAACCGACTGTTTCTTTTGTCCCATCGACACGGGGAAGTGTGCGTCTCTGTCAACATCTCTCGCGAAATTTCGCTCGGTGAAGTGCACCTTAGGCGAGAATGGCGATTTTAGAGAGACATAGAGAGGAATAGAGAGAAGGAAGGACGGAGAATGATTGCGCGTGAATTCATTACGAGAGAGACGCGATCATTCTCGAGTGCTAATCTCCCTGCTGCGCTAAAGGGTACTAAAATTGAGACTGGGTGCTCGAGTATTCTAATTTCGACTCGAATAGTTCATTTTTTCCCCGGCGAAAACGGTCACGTATTCGGCCTGAATTCAGAATTAATATGGGTGAATTAGAAATCTCAAGAAAATTCTTCATTGAGTTGCAACCAACTTTTTTTAAACCAATTAAATGTACCTTTTTATACTGCCGAAATATTTTATAAGATGAAGAGGAAAATCTCCTGAGTTGGAAATATATAGGTTAATTTATTAAATATTTTCTTGGATTCTGAACGATTAAATCGAACAATCAAAATATCGTTCTGCACAGAAAAAAAGGATCACTTGAATCAAGAAATATATACTTGATTCAAGAGAGTTATGCGGAAGAAAGAAAAATTCCGTCATCAAGAAAATAATTTCTCTATATTAGTAGAAAATTAAATTCTTGAATTGAGAATTTTTTTTCTTGAATCAAGTATTGCCATACTTGAACCAAATCTATTTTGTTTTATCCTAAGATAATTATTTCTCAAATAAAAAAAATAGTTTAAAAATAATAATAATAAATAATAGTTTCTTGAATGAAGAATATATTGACTTATTCAAGGACACACGTTCTTGGATCAAGAAATTTACAACTATTGTTTTTAAAATTTATTTCTTCATTCAAGAAAGAAAAAAAGACTCGATATTGGAAAGTATATTTCTTCCGCATAACTTTCTTGATTCAAGTAATCCTTTTTTTCGTGTGGGAGTACCTATAGGAATGAACATTTTGTTGGTTTAACAAAATTCTGTTCAATACAATGATTTATTATTCAATACAGTTGAACCTGTCAGTTTCTCTCCGTCTAGAATAACACAACAAACAGCATATCCAGTAGCCTATTTGAATAATATTTCCAGTTTACTTCCCACAAAAGCATTCGATTCCCGCCAATGCAAACCCCGAAATTTAATTTTTGTCACACCTACGCCGAAAGTTTGTCATTTCGTGCAGGTATAGCTGGCGCAAAATGACCAAATGGCGCCCCGTGACGGTCCGAGCGGGCGCAAAGTGAATGACGTCACTTACTTTGCGCCTGCTTCCGGATTTTGCGCCCGTTTGTGCCTGTTGACTAAACACGTCAACGAGAAATTTAAATTTGATAATAATAATATTAAATTTGATGAGAATTTTCGAATACACTCAACGACAAACTGTCGGTGTAGGCGTGACAAAAAAAGTCGTGTGCACCACGTGCGCAAAGGTGATTGCACTCGTGCGAGTTACGAATGTACCTCGGCGCCTTTTTGTGCCCTCGGCTCGCCTACGGCTCGCCTTGGGCACACCAGGTCCCCTCGGTACATTCGTTACTCGAACTTGCCTACAATCACCTACTTTGCGCCCTTGATACACAATGTACTATTCCGATCTCCCACCGTTAAATATCTCAGTTTGATAATGAAGTTCGCTAGACAAATCAATCCTTCTCTCGTTAAAGAGGTCGATCGGAGTAGGAAATCCCGAAGTCGAATGCGCTCGCCATTATCGCTCCCAGGGTAATTCGTTCGAGTATAATTCCGAGAACTCCCCTCGATGAATCAAAAATTACACTCTCGTGATTACACGAAACGAGCGGGAGAGCGGATTCGGTACGATTTTCAGCCGAGAAACTCGCCCGAATTCGCGGCGAGAGGAGAGGAGAGCGAGAGAGACTCGAAACGGAGAAAACAAGTAGATAAATATGGAATTGTCGAGCGCGCTCGCTTCGAGTGCATAAGAATTAGGAAAGTTATCCGCGAAGTCGACCTATCCGCGCGTGTTGTATCTCCGCGGGATGAGTTGCACGAGTAACGAGGGGATCTCTCGCTTTCGAGTCAGATCCCGGGATACACTTTAATCCGGCCAATCTCTTTGCGGACCGTATAACCGCCCGTAGATATATACGTGATTGCGCGCCCGCGTCTGTGTGCCTCCAACTGATGACGGAACGCTCGCGAACGACCTCGCTCTGTATTCCCGTTTGTTCGTCACTTCCAATACCCAAACGTTTTTCTCTCTGGCTTCCTTCCGCTCTCGTCCATACATCCTCCTCCCCCCTCCCCCCGTCCCTCTTTTTTTACTCACTATATTTCCCTCTTGCTCGCTCTTTCGCTACGTCAGAGGTGACGTCACGTAGCTAGGCAACCGAACCCTTGAGATCCGCGGAGTCTCGTTTTTCAGCCTCTTCGTCATCCTGCCCGCCTACCGTCTTCCTTCTTCTCTCTTCACTTCGACTTTCTCCGCACGGCTCTTCCGCCAGCGCCGATATCGCGGGCCCATCTTTTTCTTTCTTGAACGCGAAACCGATCGATCTTTCTCCCAGATCGCAACATTTAAATTGATTTTCTCGAAGGAAGATTAAAAATCAATTTTCCCAGGAAGTCCGTCGAGGACCGAGTCGAGTTAATGCTCGGTTAATTTCTTTATAGTCGATATTTTTCTACCTCGGGATCTCTCTCTTGGTTGAGAAATCGAAGATAAATTTTCCGATTTCCGATATCGAGTTCGCAAAAACGAAGTTAATTTCGGTTATTAATTCGATTTCTTTGCCCGACGTCGTTTCACGTCGAACACAGTTTCTTACCGAAATACCAATTTCCTCGCGAATATCTATACGTCGTGAGCGCACGGAACTGGCCGAAACTCTAATGGATGCCGTTAAACAACGGCTCCGTGCCGAAAGTTCAGTCGGAAATTTCGGTAAACATAACCGGGAAATCGATATCCCTTGGCCGCGGGGATTTCTACGGAGCCTGACGTCATCAATCGTCGACAAAATTCACGTCACCTTCGCGAGCTGTCGTTTTTCCTCGACGCGCAGAATTTTACTCCCTATTATTTCGGCGATTTCTCATTTGCCACGATAAACCGATTCGATCGGATTTCAATCGGAAATACGCGGATGTACTTTTTTCGTGTGTGAAAACGATACAAGCGAGATGAAAATCGAGCTCGGAACGTGTTATCGCGGTGTGTAAAAAAAATTGCACGGTTTTTGAAAAGTCGATTTTTCGTTGTAGAAATTCTAGTTTTTAATTTACAAATAGAACAGAAAGGCGATTTTCACTGATAAAAATTCGATTACAAACCGAACAAATGCAACTAAGAAACCGTCGAAGGAGAAAGAAACCGAACAAACTTTTCGACTCGGGTACGCACAGGAGCGACACCGCGTCTTTCCGGTCGGTCCCCGTTTGACCTTTCGCCGGGGTCGCTCTTTCTCTTTCGCTTCCCCGACGTATATAAACCGAGACCCTTCTCGGCCGTTATCTGAATTGTAAATCGCGTTCTCCTCTCGTTCATTCGCGAGAGAGGAGCGAAAAGGAGAGAGTAAAAAATCGCCCTGTTCATCGAGTGGGAAAAAGTCCTTTTCTCGGAGCGTAAAAAATTGCCTTCGGGAGGGCAAGAGACGGAGGTTTTTTTTTCGATTCCGCGACTCCGATGAATTCGGAGGCCCGCTGATTCGGAAGGTAAATAGACGGCCAATCGGTCAACGTCATCGGCTATCGCGATTTAATTGCGGCCGATGAGAGACGCGCGAGAGCTACGGAAGAAGCTTCGATCGGCTGTGAAACAAAATACGAGATGTGCTCGATATAGCAAGCGTATTATATACATATATATATATATATCGAGAAAGAAGGGGGGGGCGTTAGTCGAGCAATTCCAGTCGAGGTAGCGCCGATAGCGACGTAGCTTTCACCTCCCCAACGGAAAATGATAGGAGAGGGTTGTTGTCGGTTGGAAATATCACGTTTCCTCGATCACGTTCGCGGGGATTAAATATAGAAGTCGTGCCACCCTCGCCCTCCCCCCACCTCTCGCCTCTATCTCTTCCTTCGCTGTTTATCTCGCGCTGCATCTCCGGCTCTCGAAATTCCATCCCTCTGTGCGTACACACGCTCGCGGTTTGACAACGAGACACGCGTACAGAGGAGTTCGTATTTATCGAAAACTCGATATGAGTTTATTGATATTTCGACTTTAGTTTGTTCGCCCCCCGTGAAATGTTCGGGCGCGGTGCCGGAAGACGCTTTCGAACTTCCGAGCTGGAATTTCGCAGTGATAGTATTCGACAATATGAAAAAGTTCTCTAATATTTCTGACGGAAATGAACCGTTCACCCTCACTCATGGAAGCCCCTTCTTCACCATTTTTTCTGGCAATGATTTAGTCGTCGTTCATTCTATTTTTTTTTTTCTAGTTTCTTATTTTTCGGTTCCCATTTATTTTATTTCAAATAAAAGGGGTAGTATATTGAAAACTATTAACGATAGAACGTCGTACTTAGAGTCAGAATTTTCTTCTCGGTTTCTACGAAAAAGGTCTCTTGCGTCTCTTAAGTTTCTTCTCGAAACTTTATCCGAATATTCTCGGGGAAAATAACGAGTCGGCGTGGAATAGATACTTTCCGTTTATGCAACGTTCGTGCGTGTACCGCTGGGAACGGGCATCTCATCTCGTTGAAACCAGCCAAACTCGATCGGCTCCCGAATCTTACGCGGATCCGCTGCTCCGAGAGGAATCAGTAGATAAAAGGCTTCGGGTTTCCCGGTTCCGTCCCAAACCACTCACCTTATAGTGTATCTCTTATAGCGGAGCATTACGCGGACCGATCGATACAACGAGAGATGAAAAATTGCGAATGAATATACTTTTCGATGTAACTGGAATCTTTGGTTAATAGAATCTATACTTCATATTACAGTATACGTATACATATATTTTCAACTGTATGAGGGGGAGAAAACGAACCGTGTTCAGCTTTATCACTGTCAAAAATTAATAACTCTATTTACTATTTTTGATAACCAGAAAAAAATCGAACTAGAAATTATAGTAAAATGCTGGAGACAAACTTTAATATTTATATGTATCCCAAAAATACTAATAATCTTACTATTCTTCGATTTTTATTTATTACAAAATTAATCGATTTGCCATCCGATATCGCTGAACAGAGAGGTCAGAATTTCCCTCGCCGCGATTACGAATAGTCGCGGGTAAAATTCAGGCAAAACCTACTTTCCCGATCGAGTTTTCGTAACGTGCTCGCCATCCTGAATATTTCTCACGCGGCTGAAATGCGAAGCTATATATAAAGCCAGACGAATCGACGAGAAATTGATTCAGTTCGGGCCGCGAAAATATCCATCAATTTCGAAGCGACACGGCTCGAGGGGTCGGTGCCGATAGAGTCCGCCGGCGTATAATCGATGGCGTTCCGAACGATAATCGGGGAAAACGGCCGATCGTCATTTCGCGCGGATCCAATTATGGGGAACGAAGCGGGTTGCAGGATACGCGTTATACGATCCTCCGGAGGACCGCGAGCATAAACATTACATCTCCCGTTCTCGTAAATAATGCCACATAATATCGGTTATCGCGTAGAAATATATACGCGAGAGTGGAAAATTTTCCGAAACATCGACTAATAACGAAAATTCGCATCGTTTCGTTATTATCGGCCAGCGAATCGTTATCGAAATTTTCCAAATTCGCAAGGTATTGGAGGTACGAATGGTATTCTCTCCGAGCGCGGCGAGGAATATTACAGCAGCATAAACCGCGCGAAAGTTTCGAATTAATACGCCCGATTTACGAGACGAGGTGTTTTTCCGGGAAAACGAGTTCTGAAAAACACGTCCTGCGTGGAAAAATAAACTTCTTATAATAAACTGTAATTTTAAACGTCAGTTTTATACAAGCTGCGATACTTTGGAAATAATTTTGTTTACGTCAAAAACAAACTTTATATTTTCATTGCTATTTTTATCAGTTTTTTTGAATATTTTTAAATGTGTCAATTCTCATGTAATTCACGCTCGATAAACACGACACCTTTAAATACACTGAGAATAAAAATTTGTTCAAGTTGAAATTAGTATATCGAATTCTCGTCGAGTATTTTATCTATCTCAACGTAAGCACGAAACGAGTACCCTCGACAAATTTTTATTTACAGTGCGCGGCTGCGTAACGAGATATTTAAATTGAGCTCGGCACAGTAAATTCTCGCTGGGGGTGTGGCGAGTACGAAAAGACGTGAAAGTCCGTATTCCCGAGAGGCACGTGTAGCCGAGGCAGATGAACCACCGGCTCCATTCCGGTTTACCTCGGGATATTCGAGACCCTCGTGGGCTCCCACGAAAAGACATCGCGTGATCTCTTCACGGTCCGGCTAACATACTCACGGTTCCCCGGAAACGTTGTACTCACGCGTCTGTGCATCGACACGTTTTATATTATTTATCAGCCGAGTCTCCGCGAGCGATCGATCGCTAGCGGCACCGTCAAAGCGACACACGAAGATGGAGCGAGGATGGGGTTTAAGGGTTGCGGGAGGAGGGTGAAGGCCTTTACGGTCGCCGACGACGGCTCTCTTACGTATCAAGGACGCCCCTAGGCTAATTTCGGAATGCCAGAGCGCTAATTATGACAATATCCACACACGCGCTATACCCGTCCACTCTCCGGCACTCGAGGCCACGTGCTCGCTCGCGCGCGCCTTCAGGAAGGAAGAAAAAAATATTAGAGCGTGATAATCTTTCGACACACACACACACACACACACACACACGTGACGAGTTCCGAAGTTAACGGAATTTTTTAATATTTCGATCCACGACTCGAATAACGCGAACAATTTCACAGGAGCTTTGTCGAAAAATTTGCACGGGTTTTTGCACTCTTTCGTTGCTAATCATGAAATTCCATATTTTATTCAAATTTAATCGGTGATTTTCACGAATACGACAGGAAAATTGATTTTTATTGTTATAAACGTTACTGGAGGTTTTATTCAAGCATACAAAGTCATAATTAGTAGTATTCTCTTACAGTACTGATAAGAATTATCAGAATCATCCCGAGTTCAAAATTTGGTTCATTTTATCGTTTTTAATTCTAATTCAAGTACAACCCCCCAAACAATACGACTAAAAACTCATATAAATTCTGAAATTCAAAAATAAATTCGGGCAACGAGCTGATCGAATTTTTCGACTCGGGAGATGGTTTTCGATTTTCTCGATCACCGGGACGGATCGATGTCCCTACACTAGGCCGCATTACGAGGGAAATGAGAAAAAACGATGGGAGACGAGCCCCACCCAAACGAGAAATAAAAAGTTAACTATCCACTACCCACACACACACCCTTACCGTGTCGGCTACGTAATAGCCGAGGACATAAAACACCGGGGTATATGTACCCATTGGTAGGTAGGAGGACGAAGGGGAGGGAGGGGGGTGGCGAAAAGTCAATATAAAAGGATCGTCATCGGTCCGGGGACCGCGTAACGATCGTAACGCGCTTTCGCCTTTCACAGGGCCGTCCGATTCGTGCGCTCGTTAACACGTTATCCATGTGCGCGTCCATCAGACCGGGAGGAATATTATCCTCCATTGTTCCGAGAATCACGATTGACAACGCTCGGTCAATCTCCAAACGCGAACGACGAGAATCTCATTACAGCGAACTATCCCCCGCTCGATTCCGTTGGCGCGGTTTCGCTGTTCTAGTCGCACCGGCGAGAAAAAACCAGCCGAGGGGATTCCCGGTAACGAGATTCGGTTAGTCGGGAATTTGGCACCAGTTTCAAAAAGTTGGCTTTTTTAATATTCTTCGTTGTTAAATTTTTAATAACGAAAAAATGATAAGATTTTTGTATTTGAAAAAAATTCGAGTACTGACACAGTTAAGAAACCATATGAGTTCGGACAATAAACAGATAAAAATTTTCGACTCGAGTATATACTTCACCGTGAAGTTCCCCCTGAAACTCGATTAATCACCGATCTCTCGTTCTCGACTTTTGACGCCGTGACTCGAGTATTTTTTTTTTCACCCTTCATTCACCGCTTTTCCACGGTGAATTCCCTGATATGAATAGCCGTCGAGAGCTCGCGCGCGAACTATTTTCGGCGGATTTACACGTTCGAGTGGATAGCATAGATTCTAATCGACTTACCCCATCGGGATGATATTTTGGTACACCGGTGGGTGTTGCAGCCGTACCGCAAAACTCGGTGAGAACATCTTGCAGCTTTCGAGTGGAATCTGTAAAAGGCGAGAAATTTTGGTTTTTTCTTTTCGTTTTTTCGAAAAAGTCGTGAAGTTTTATTCCGAGAATACGGAAAGATTCGGGAGCGGAGAAGAAACGTCGGGAAAGTATACACCGTGGGATCGCGGATTGGTACGAAAACAATCAATAGGAAATTTATCTAAAAATAGGAGTTTATTGGTCCAATCTACCGACCTACGTCATAATGCACTTAACGGATAGAGAGTATTTTTGGGACGAAGACTATTTTCGGATTAATTGAAGGTAGATCGGGTATACGCGGTACTAAACACACGCCGAAAAATACGATACAAGAAGGAGAGAAGCGCGATAGACGAATAAGGAGGGAAATATTTTTATCCACGGATAATCAAACCAGAAGTGAAATTGCTGTCGATACGGTTTTACGCGAGATAAAGCGAGTGTGCATAATAAAAATGCACCGAGTATCGACCTCGATGATTCGATAAACAATAACTCGGGGGATTACGTTGCCTTGCACAGGACTCCAAGTTTTGCCATGGACGTTACACAACAAAGCCCAAGTAAGCTCGATAGGTTCTCCCTCCGTAGTTCCCACCGCATCTCACACGTGTTTTTGCAAAATAATCATAAATCGTATTTCGCTCGGTCGAAAGTTTGTAATGAGCATTGATGTCGTAACATTTTCCCTGCTATTCCATCACTTACTCGACTTACTTGCATAGTTCAATTCTGGATTTAGATTATTTATTTTCAAATCAGATACTAATTCGATTAGCTTTTTATTGACACTATAAATTCAAATTTAAGCGATATAGCGCGACTTAGCATTTGATCCCAATTGCACATCGCGCGCGTGTAATCTCGTGTGGCAATTCCATCGCAATCGCGGACGTTAAATGTTCGGCGGGATTTGTCGCGAGCTAATGCTACGTTAAAATGTAGCCTATTTCGAAGGGTGTTTCGTTTCGGACGGGAAACCGATCAGATTTTTTGGCTCCTCGTTGATACGGGAAACTCGAGATTGGAAAGGAGCAACCTGTCCGTTTTATTTCTAGGATAGAAAGGACACGCTGGATTAGACAGTCGGAACACTGAACCATTCTCTACTTACAGAGTGCCAAATCCTGGAGCTGCTGGAACTCCGCGGGCGAGAGCTTATCCCAGTGTAGGGTCATTCTTGCTAAATCCGATTTCCGAGTCCCCCGGGACTACTGAGACGCTCGATATCGAAATCCGTCACCTGAGAACCGGAAATATATCTTTAACAGTCACCGGTGAGTAAATACACACGATACATTTCAAGAAAAAAAAATCAAACGACTCGTATATCCCCCGATCGGGTGAAAATTTCTCGTACAAATTGAAAGTCTCAATGCGTTTACCGTGAAACTTGTTTGTCAAGCGTCGTTATCAATGCTCTTCCCACCTCCTCGTCTCTTTTTTCAACATCGTTAACGTCGAGATTCTCTCGCGGATGTTTCCTTCGAGACTTTTGTAACGGGGCGTATAACGCTGCCGTTCTTTTGACGAGCGGATGAAATAAAAATAAAAAAAAAGAGAGAGGCTGAAGAACAGAAGAACGGAGGCAAGAAAAAATAGCGAGAGGGAGAAAGAGAAAAACACGATCGACGACAAAGGACCGACGACGGATAAGAATCCAGCGCTGGTTGATATACGATCTGCGAGATACAGCCGCACTTTGTTGAGAGAGAAAGAGAGGATGGAGAGAGTGAATGAGAGAGGGAGAGAGAGAGAGAGAGAGAGACAGCTTTGGCCCTCCACCGGGGGCTAAACTACTCCGCCTCCTTTGGACTTTTTTTCCTCCCAGTCTCTCTTTTTCTCTCTCCCTCTTCGTTTTTATCTAACCGCCCCCATTCGCTCTCATTTCGTCGTTGTCTCGTCGGTATAAGCACCGGATGGCTTTATACCCACCGAAGGCGCGGCTTCTTCTCGCGTTCTGCAACTCGACTTTTCCCGCTATATATATACGCACACACACGCTCTCGTACTATATATACCTGTACCTCGAGCGCAGCGTCAGCACCCGGGAGAGAACGCGAGCCAAGTTCGCGAGATTGCCATAAGTTACGGGGATTTCGGAGTGGCTGCTCAAGAGTTTCTATATTTTTTTTTCCTCTTAGCGAGCTAGATAAATATCTATCGAGCATACGCGCCGTTAATACCGGAAAATTGCTCGAAATTATGAAGAAGAGACCGTTTCGTGTGTGGAATCAGGAAAGTTATATTGAAAATGAAAATTTGTTGAAGCTACTTGATATTCATTTGAAGATACAAGGAATGAAACGTTATGGAATAATACTAATTTTATTCTAAGCATTATTTTTTTATTCTAAATAATTTATTCCATCAAAAAAAAAAGTTTGTTTCTATATTTCAAATTAATATTAAGTAGCTTCGACGAATTTTTATTTCCAGTGTAAGTCAGGAAATCGATCGAGCGAAGAAAATTATTTTATTCGATATCGCTATAAATTTATGTAAATCTAGCGCAATGATTTCGGGGTTGATGTTTATGGGGCGAGCCGCGTCGTTCGATATAGCACTGCAGCAAGATTTTAGTGCTAACCGAGGGCGGTTGCATATCCACACCGCGAAATGTACGTCGTTAGTCGATTTACATCCACGGAGCGATATGCACGTGAGCCAGTATACCTCACACGTATACGAAATCCGCATGCGGTAATAGTATATATAACGCGGTTTTATCGGCCAACGCGTCAGTTGTCGGCCGTCAAATTCCGAAATCGGAAGGCTCGATGTAAACGGAAGTGGGACTATAACCAAAAATGTACTCCGCGTCGATCGACTGGGCGAATTCGTGCGATAATGTCGTTTGCTCTATCGAGATAGTTCGTTTTAACGACACCCTATCGATTTTCCGAGCCAAGAATAAAAATTATCAGCGTTCGATATCAGAGCTTGGGTACAAACATCGAACCATTCAAATTTGTACAAACTGATATTTTTTGGCTCGGGCTCTCCTCTCCAATTGTCGGATGCTCGTAACGAGATGACATAATCTCGTAATAAACTGGAACATCTGTAACGAAACGAGGAAAGGAATATTTTCGCGGGCGGCATTAATCGAAAGGATAGACGCAGTTATTACGGCGAGGATATTGTTATGAGGTGGAGAACGCGTAACGTGTACCTCGCTACACGGTGTCGCGTTACGAGCGGTTATAACGCCATGGCTGGGGGGTGGCGAGGGGATGAAATCGTTGAAACCGCCAACGTCGGGGTAGTTAAGCAAATTTATCGTTCCAGAGCGGTCGAATGAAACATACGAGACGCCGAGACACTCTCTCCCTTTCTCTGTCTCATACACACACTACTATCTCTCTCTCCCTCTCTTATTCTCTCTCTCTCTCTCTCTCTCTCCCTCTCTTATTCTCTCTCTCTCTCTCTCTCTCTCCCTCTCTTATTCTCTCTCTCTCTCTCTCTCTCTCTCTCTCTCAGATTATTTACGACGGAGTCGCGACGCTTATTACGATCGTTCCTTTCGCGCAACCGAAGATCGAAAGGAATTCTCTCCTAGATTTTTTTTCTCTCGCTATCTCTCCTCGCCATTATCCCAAGCTATCCCATTCGCCAAGCAAAGCGTTCCTCTGGTATTGTCGCGCGGTAATGGAGAGAGAGAGTCCTCTCTCTCTCTCTCTCTCTCTCTCTCTTGTCGTTTCATCCCTCCCCTCGACGTTCGTTTTGTAATTAAGGATTCCTTTTTTTGATAGCCGCTATACCGCCGAGGCTTTTATCTCTGGGAGAGATTTAGCCGTTTTTATTACGCGACTCTACGGGAGAAACGTGATATATTTGGTCGGCGCGAATTAGCGGCGATATATCAAAATGAAACGGCGAAATTTTTCCGGAAAAACGCGCGCGCGCTGCCCCTCCGCTCTTATCGATCTGCGGGGCCGTGATAAAAGCGCGCCCGCGTATCCATCGCGAGTAGAGCCATCGGGTTAAAAATTCGCCTCGCAGTACGAATTAAAGCGCGACTCTCCCTCGCGGGTAATTCCGAATTCCTCCTGCTTCTCTTTTTTTTTTCTTCTTTTTTTTTGACAAGTTCTATTTTTCGTCAAACGAGCCGCGCCGCTATACCCGTGGACCGAAAATGTTAATAAAGGGTTCCCCCGTATTGTACGTATGTGTGTGTCAAGGCGAATTTTCAATTACGCCACTATGACATACGTGACTTCGTTATTAAATTCTTCTGCGCAATTGAAATTTTTGCTCGGATGAATGAAGCGAGAAGAGGAGAGAGAGAAAAAAACGAGAGACTCTCCTCGCGAGCGCGAATGTAAGGAACGGTCCTCTTTTCGCGATAAATAAAATTTCTACCTTCTCACCCGCTCTCCATCGGTTCCTCGATAAAGGCGATGGATTAAATATCCAGCGTGATAAACAACGTCGCGTAACTTTCGAGATTATCGTATCGTACTCTTGTAGACGTTATAGTCGCTAATTAACCCAATTAGCCGGATTAACAGAGCCGTCCTCGAGGCGATTGGCTTCTCATGCATCCACTCTATAATGCGCGCACAAGGGGCCCTCGATAATTGGTCGTCGTGCTTCGGAGAGCTAACCGTGACGTTAGGTACAGTAGCACGAAAGCCCGCTATCATTTCTATCTGTCACCGACGTTAACGATTCTAATATTTTATTCGTAATAATTGCTCAGGAAATTTGATCAGCAAATGTTGCATAGAAGTACACTATTTATTCATTGAGTATTTTTAGAATTAATTTTTGTTAATAAAGTTATTGGATAACTAGCAAATACAGTAGAAACGCTACTGCTACTGCTCATCCTCGTATTAACGCGATAATGAATACGAACGTGTTGAAAGCTAGCTATCAGCCGGAGGATCGACTTTCCGTCCGTCAAGAAATTCTTCTCTTTGCGCACGCACTCGATCTATTATTCTTCGACGGTGGAAAAATATCGGGGCGATAAAAAAATCGTCGGCACTTCTGGTAATCGTAGGAAACTCAATTGGCAGTTTTCTTTTCACGGCTTCATACGCGGTTATTGTAATCGAATAAAAATCCCGATTAACCGTACGTAATTTCAACCCCATCCACGGTTAACGAGAGACGGAGGGAATTCCTGTTCTAAATACGAATTCAGGCAACACGCGCTTACCTCGAGCACGCGTAATAACGATAAACGGAAAACACCGTAGCTTGGGAACGTCGGGCGAATATAACGGTGTGTATAGCGCCAGCCCGTTCTTTAGAGGGAGAGAGAGAGAGAGAGAGAGAGAGAGAGAGAGAGAGAGAGAGAGAGAGAGAGAGCGAAGAGGGGAGAGAGAGAGGGGAGAGTTTATTAGAAAACGGTGCGAATAATAAGGCGAACACTAAACGGTTCCACGGCTCTTGATTACGCGGCCCCCGAGCCACTGGCATTCAAACGCAAATTGGTTGTTGAATGTACGCCACTCGGTATGCGTTCAACTGAATGTCGTGAAACGAGAAACGAAAAACCTCGCGATTTGTCGCTGATTTTTTTCCGGCCAGGAGATCGTGCCGCGGCATTCGACGCTGCGCTTTTGTATCCGCTCGATCGAAAATTGTTTTGCGCACTCACGGACGGGAGAAAATCTTCCCCAAGTCGATTCAGACACCGCCGAGCGCATCTCTAACTGAGAAATAACAAACGTAATCTCGGCGGAGGAAAAATAGAAACACTCTCGTTAACGTGGAATCGGAGAATCTTGAGCTAATTTTAAAATAGTTTGCGAAGAATTGTTTTGTTTTCGTTTGCGATTAAGCGAAATTTATACTCAAATTTTGCAGTTCGTTATTTCTTTGAGAATTATATGAATAGAAACACAGAATAATTTCCTACATTTTATAAACAATACGGATTGTAAAAAAAAATAGTCGCACGGTGGGTCCACAAAGTCGTGAACTCGAAAAGAGTTCTACGGAGAAGCTTTAAAGCTCGCTGAAACGAGGCTGTTCGGAGGCGTTTCACTTGGAATATTAAATTGCGCGATGCGAACGATCGTCGCTTTAACGACGCGAACGCTGTATCCTCTTGAATCTCGGAACGATCTCATACTGGCCGGAGAGTGTAAGCACGGAAACAGCGATATTCGAGAGAGCGAGGTCAGCGCGTGTGCAAACAGAATCCGGAACGCGACTTCGATCGAGATTTCTGTTGTCGGAGGTCGAGGTTTTTCGACTTGGATCGTTTGGTCGCAAGACGCGTGGGAGATAAAAGTACCGAGAAAAAATCTAAAAATGGAGCAAATGACGCGTAGAAAATCCTTGCGATTGTAACTCATTCAGAGCTCAAACGTGGTTTTTGTTTTGAGAGGTACGTGTTCTAATTTTAATTAATATTCAATCATTTCAAACACTAATTCATTCTATCGAATCACATTTTTATACTATTCTCAAATAAATGTCGAGTGGCTTCGTTAAATTTTTATTTTGAATGCGCTTTTTGCACTTTGCATGCAGCCTGTCTAATGTGGCGCTTCTATGGTGCCCCGTGAGGATTAAAATTCCATTAAAAACTGTTATAAATCCGTTCGGCTTTCGTATGTGAAACTTTTTGCCTTCAATCGCGAGAAAACTTTTCGAGGTTGAACGCGTCGTGGTTCCATGCACGATTCCACTCGGAGGACGAATGAAGTTCGTGAATCGATCGCTGTACGCTTGAAATTTCGAATTTTTATGAAAAACAAATTCTTTTTTGTCACACCTACGCCGAAAGTTTGTCATTTCGTGCAGGTATAGCGGGCCCAAAATGACCAAATGGCGCCCCGTGACGGTCCGAGCGGGCGCAAAGTGAATGACGTCACTTACTTTGCGCCCGCTTGGTTACTTTGCGCCCGTTTGTGCCTGTTGACTAAACATGTCAACGAGAAATTTAAATTTGATAATAATAATATTAAATTTGATGAGAATTTTCGAATACACTCAACGACAAACTGTCGGTGTAGGCGTGACAAAAAAAGTCGTGTGCACCACGTGCGCAAAGGTGATTGCGCTCGTGCGAGTTACGAATGTACCTCGGCGCCTTTTTGGGCCCTCGGCTCGCCTACGGCTCGCCTTGGGCACACCAGGTCCCCTCGGTACATTCGTTACTCGAACTTGCCTACAATCACCTACTTTGCGCCCTTGATACACAATGTACTATTTCCTTCGCCAATGAATGAGAGTAATCATATAATGGTCAAAGTTTTGCGTTACTCTTTGCTTTCTCACATTGAGAGAGAACAATGGCAATAAACGATTGCTTCAACTTCCCTATTCAAAAAATACAATATTTACGGATTATTCATTAAAAAATTTTCTAGTCGAACTTCAATGATTCATTCGAAGTAAAAATTCATGTGCATGTCACTAATCTGGAAGTTCATCTAAAATTCATTATACTAATACAAAATTTATCGCCCGTTTATAGTAATGGAGAATTTCAATACAAGTTGTCTAGCTTTCTACATTCCAAAAGTATGTGAGATTCGTTAACTCACACGAATATCACACTCCATCCAATAGGATTTTATAATCGTCCTTTAATTGTCGGAACCCGTAAGAGATTAAGGAAAACAAATTCTCTGATTTAACAAGATCGGATTACTCTGAAGTGCAAACAACTACAAAAATAGTTGGATCAATCAGTCAACGTCGGAAAAAGTACGGGAGCTGATTGAGAATGATTTACGCCCGATAAGCAAATCCCCGCAACACACGGAAGGGCCGGTAGTAAATTAGACGCGCGTACCAATTACGGATTCATCGCGTAGGATAATTGAATTAAAGGATGCCGGCGGGCCAATCAGCTCCGGTATCCCAGCTGGGGCGAGCCCAGGGGAAGATTTTCATTGGCCGCTCGTCGTTTTTCTCGAAAATCCTTTTTAATCGTTGCCGGCTTATGGATTCCTCGTTACGCGCGAGAGCAAGAGGGCAGATCAAAGGGAGTATCGCGCGAAGGTTTAAAGGAGGATCTGCGCGGCTCGAGAAGACGTTTATACGAGGAGGGGGAAGAGAGAGAGAAGTAATCGATACCGCACCAGCCGTGCGGAAGGCTTTTAAAGCCCAATTCGAACGATTCACGGTTTTGTTTTATGAACACCGATAAATTGCCTCGATATATATAGTTTATTGATAAGTACGCGATTCTCGTAAACATTTCCTCCGCTGGACTGTTTCGTTCTCGCAACGCGGCTAGGTCGTCGCTAGCAGGGTATAAATTTGTCAGCAATACGCGAGACCAAATGCATAAATACGCGAATTGACCTCGAGTACGGATGCAGCCAAGTTTTTACGGCCTCGCGGATGTATACGACAACGGATCTCAACTTTGGATGCAGGATGCGACGGACGTGGCATTTCTGTTCGCGCTCGTGTATACATCCATATCAATTTAATTGCTCAGGATCCGTACATAGGAAACCACTTACAGGAAATTGAACTGTCGGCAACCTTTAAGGTACCGGAATAACTTTTTAGACTCGCTCCTTCCTCTTATATCGGGAAAAAATTTTCTGAATGCGTATTCGAACTCGAAAAGGGTTGAGTAATTACAGAATAAACTTCAACTGAGAGACAGTAATGTTATCAACAACAACAAAATTCACGTCGCTAATTTTAAATTCCTGATTTACCCTAATGACAACAATTGTTAGTTAATTTATTTCAGTTTTCTATCGTGCACTCGAACAATCGTTCCATCAAACTTCTTCCCCGGCTACAAACTGCCAACGTTATTACGAAATTAATAGACAAATGCAGCTGCATATTATACCCGCACTTTGGCCATAAATCACTCAACGCGTCTTGTCGCGTATTTTGCGTCAAGTTAGCGCGGGACGAGACGATAATTTTCAGCGCGTGAAATACTCGGACGCGGTGGAAACTACTCATCGCGAGCCGAGTTCCGTATAATAAGGCCCGTAAATTACGGTTCGAGATCGGAGAGGCGGTAACCGGCTATCCGAGAAAAGCCAGTTCAGGAAATAGCCGCCATTCGCTATCGCTGTCCCGAATCGAGAGTCAAATATTGGAACGGAAGGGGGAAAAAGAATCGTGTGCTCGGAGGAGTTCCCCCACCACGTTCTACTTATCCTTCATCCTGAATTAGCTACACCGAATTTTCCGATCGATCGGAATTTCTCTGGGAACACGAGTTGATCTTTGTTACAGAATGAAAAAAATTGCATCAAATTTTTAATCGCGATTCTATATATAACTGAGGATTTTATGAACATTATACTATTTACATCAAATGCGAGATTGCGTTCTAAAAATATCGAGCAGTTTACTTTGCTCCTTCGGGGATGAAATATATAGCTGTCACTTTTACAGTTGTGTGCCGCAGAGAGATCCAATTAGACAAAAATAGAGATTTTTAAAAATAGAAATAATTATTGATATGATTATTAATATTAATTATTAATAACAATTTGTATTAAACAAAAACTCTTTTACCACTAGTTTCGTCTTTTTTTTCGATCGAAATTCTTGATATAACTGGTCTCTCAATTATTCATAAGTTATGTATTAGCGCATATTAATCGTTTGAACGAATTCTCGCAGTTAAATTCGATGAACGTAACGCACACGTCGTGCATTCGAATTTAATTCATTTGCCCGAGCGTTACTCGTCGTTAAATACGACCACTGCGGGTTCATTCGCTCGCGTACGAGCGGCAATTCCGCGTAAAGCCTCTACTCGGTATCTGGTGTGCTCCGAACCTCGTCTACGTAAAATCGGCTTGGGTCTCGGTTATCCGGGTCCAATTAAGACTTCGACGAACGTCGATGCGGGAACGCTCTGAAACAGTTTCAGGAGAACGGCGTACGTGTGGGAGCGCGAATATCGCTCGCGGAATCGACGACGAACTACCCGCGACCCGAAATGCAAATCATTTGAATAATTGACCGATCGTTAACGCGCGAGAAGCGATAGCACAATCACACAGCACAATCAAATACGCGACGACTGCGGAATCGAGTCAACAATTCTGTACGATTTTCAGAATTTTCTTTTACTCTTTTTTTTATAGTTAATACTAAATTTATCAGAGCCAGATGTTTCACCTATTATCAGTATTGGGTTTTACAAATACGATAGGAAACCAGATTTTCATACTTATAAATTAGTTGCGCATCTTGCGAGCTCGGAATCGGTGTAACGATAGATTCTCGCGGTGTGCGCAACATCGCTCGAGTCAAGTTGAACGGCTGTGGATAACCGTAAGCTCTACGTCTACGTTCAGGCTCACGCATATTTTGGAATAGCTTGCCGAGGTGAAAGAGACACGTTGGGGTTTTCTCGTAGTATTTCACGAGTCTGAGGTTCCCCCTACACGCGAAAATAATTCTCCGGGCCAAGGTCATAAATATTCCCGGATCTTCGAGATTTTCCGGAAAAAAATATTCGCTGAAAAATTCTCGCGCGAGAAATAAGGGAGAACCGAGCTGAATATTCATTTAGATACGCGGAATCGAATACTTCTTTCCGAACGGTTTATCATTACGTGCGTGTTGAATATTATTAATATTTATAGGTTTATTTTCTCCCTCTTATCGCGAATTGTCTCGATTATTTCAGCCTTGATGAAATTTAATTCGATATCTCAGTGCTTTATTATCGATTCGAGAAAATATTCGAATGAATAGAAAATATTATTTTTCATGCGCGACTTGGCCCGAGAATATCCATAATATTGGGATATTTAGGATCGCGTTCACTGTCAAGATGAGTTACCCTGCTTTCCTCGCCCACGGGAACGCGAACTTTGTTGACAAACGCCTTAACAACTTTATTCTCTCCTGGATAGATTCGCGTTTCCACTAGTCGAGTTTCGAACGAGAGAATGGCGTAAAAGAAGAGAAAAAAGAAAAAAGGTAATTACCTCGATAACCCGTCGGAATTTCAAAGCCTCGAATAATGCAGTCAGATGGGAACAATTTACACTCGAGAATTTCAAAGAGAATATACGCGAAAGAGAATGATATGTAAATAAATATATAAGAAAAACTGTATACACCGGTGGTATCTTCGAGACGTCGACTTTTACGATTTTTCCGCGATATCGGGAAAGTTCAAGGAAAGCGATCGAGAGGGAGGGACAGAGAGAAGAGAGAGCCCTCCTGACTCTTAACAAGGAAAATTCTCCGCCGGCAGATTTTACGTTGGCCCAGGAGAAAAATGAAGAGAAATAGGAAAATTCCCACGAGAGAGCGTATCGAGAGCTTATTTCCCCGTCTACATATAAAGTCAACATGTTGCCTTTTTTAAAGACCCGATGCTCGCTTCTCTCTCGCTCTTCCTCCATATTTATTTCGTTTCGAAAACCGTTCCGCTTTTCATCGCTCGTCGGAAAAAGCGTATTATATCCACTTTGTAGCGCGAGAAAGTAATTCTCGGCGAAGCGAAAAAAAGTCTAGTGACTCGCAGACAAGAAGATAAGATTAAAATGTAATGATAGCAAATGGTACCATTAGGATAATGGCCGCGAGGCACGATCCTCTGGAAGAGTATCAATGCACTTATTTGCATGTTTGCATAGGCAACGAGAACGCGAGCCTTTAAATAGAGAAGAAGATCCGGCAATTAAAAGCAGAGGAAAAACAAGAGCGGCGATTTTTTACGCGTTGCCGCTCGGCTCGAATAATTTGTACGATTTGAGAAGTCGATATTTTATACTCTTGACGAAATTCTTATCAGCGCCAACTTTTTAATTTCCGACGTCTCGCGTCGCTGGGTAGAAAAGTCGCGACACTCGCGATTCCGTACGAATACATCTCGAGAATTTCATTAACAGACGGGCACGTCGAGTTGGATAAAATACATACATTAAAACTCGTTGACGTTTGATATTGACTTTCTAATTAAATCTCAAATATGAATTCGAGTCTCTCGCGACGAGGGAACTCGGCTATAACTCAGTCGGCTGTTTTTAATCAGCCGTCAAATCGGACTCCGTGCTCTTTAAATTGGGTGAATTGGTGCGTAGTTTCGATCCGTGTTTACGTTTTATCGGCTCAAGGGTAATTCGATTTGGAAGATGTTTTTCGAAGAATACACGGCTCTCGTTGTCAAATCGCGGCGAAATTGACGCAGGCGTATTTTCGATGCGGAGAGATAGATCATATTGCGGTTTTCGAGCGTCAGCCAACGGGTGCAATAACAAACGACCCTTTTATGCGCAATCGTTCGCGTAGGCAGACTCGTGGAAATGTTGAACTACTTTGTGGTAATCGATTTCCGATTACGATTTTTCTCTGCTATTCTTTCGCACGGCGTAAAAACAGAATTCCGTGATTCGTACGGTAATTAAGATCGACGTAAACTAATAAATTAAAAATTTCACTGTAAATTCTTGATGATACAAATAGCGTCATATACATATGTCGTGTTTTTTCAACGAATATAATAATTTTCTCTACTTATCGACAGCCGAACGGCGTGTCGAGTCTAGCGGAAAACCGAATCAAACGACGATAAATTGAAAATTTGATGGGGAATAAAATTCAAATTGGACGTGTTGAGAGATAAATTGTCCGCGAGGGGAATCGATATTTTTATGACTAAATAGCGGAAACCAATAAGGAACATCGATTTGAGAGGAGATGTCCGTGTACGCGACGCTATCAAATCCTAGGGAAATTTCCGCGCACGGTAGCGAGAATCTTCTCGCGAGAAATACGGAAGTTTAGGGCGAATGAGCGCTAGAAGGTGCGTAAGTGCCGATGCACGTCACGAACTCGCAAAATCGCGTAACTTCTTGACAATTTACACCGGCATGTAAAATGGATTTTATGCTAATTCGCAAGGGCATCTCTCACTCTTGCGAGATAACGAAGACAACTGGAAACTGTTCCAAGACGAGAAGAAATATTCTTCACTCGAGTCCAAAAATTTGTACAATTTTCAAGTAGTCGGTTTTTTGTACTTTTTCATTGCTAAATGTTCCATCACGATTCTCACGAATGGGATAGTGAAATCGATTTTTTTATTTATAAATGTTGCTAGACGTTTTATTCAAGCACAAGACCCTATTTAGTATTCTCTTAGCGTACTGATAAGGCTAATGAGGCTCGTTCCGGTCTGTACCAAATAAAAAATTTTAATTAATTTTCATATATTTATAATAATTCAAACAGAAAATCGATGAACCTTTTCAACTCAGATATAGCTCATTTATATCTACACTTTTGCCCTTTGATAGCGACAATCGAATCCCTTCGAATTCCCAGTCGGAACAATTCGCATGTTACTCCACTTTGTCCGATATTAGCCGGTCTTTTCTCCTAGAAACAAACGTTCAATTTTCCAAATGGCGCGCGCTAATTAATTATTGCTGTAGTAATTAATTACAGCCGATGAAATCTCCTTGTCGAGTTTAATGTCTCGCGTCTTGATGAAGCGAGTGCTCGACTCGAACGGCCGTTATAATCAAGACGTTCGTGAAACCGTGCGCTCGATTCTCCTGTTATAGGGCGACGAATTCGCTCTTAAGCCCTTCCATACAGACGCGTCAAGCGTACACGCCTCTAGTTTGACCCGGAAAAATCGATACGTTCGGTAATCTCGAGACAATCTCGTATGACAATTTCCCCAAGTGACGAACATTCAATTTTCGGTTGTTATTTCGGGCGTAATTAATTAAAACGATTGAATCGCCGAACAAATTTATTCAACGTATTTCAATCAATTAAACGTATAGTGACGAATTTTTTATCTGTTTTTGGCTCGAAGTAGAGAGGTACAAGCCAATTTCATGGGAAAATGGATTTCCCGCTTTATGATATCAAATTTTATACGTTTCGCAAAGCTTATTGTTCTATTTTCCTAAATTGGCGATTAATCCGGCTATTTATTTTGTCGAAAAAATATATTACAAATTGTACAAATTTACACAACGAATTGTAAATGACGGATTAACCATTTTAAATCGGAGCAAAATTTGTTGGCCCTAATTAATCACGAAAATTACCGAAACGAGAGTGCCAACTCCTTCGCGTTTAAACCCCTGAAATTCTCAAATAGCCAAAAACTATCCTTCTCGTTTTGAGGTTGAATGCGATCGCAAATTGGGCCAGCTGCAGTAACGATATATGTATATGCAGTTATGATATTGCTCACCTCTACAAACTCGAATATATTGTGCGTCCTGCGCTCCGCAGCTAGACGACAATGAAATTTCGCAATTTCATAACGGGAAAGCAAATTGAAAGCGCGTGGCGTCAATCGAGCGTCGCTGGCGTGCTCGTGACTGGCGATTACTAGAAATTTGCGAAAATCCACGCGTCTCCCGTAACGAGTGCCCACCACGCGCTGCAGTTGTTGCATGCAGAGTGCATTCCGCAAGCGGAAAACGTCTCTCGCGAACGAAGTTTCGCCGAAATTGCGTTAACATAAATTTCGTTTGTGCGCGAGTTTGTATGGGAATTCGGTAAGT
>NCVS01000984.1:0-68605 GCA_003055095.1 Goniozus legneri | reverse complement strand
AAGTGGCGCGAGTCAATCACGCGACCGGTACGTGGAAGAGGACGATGAGTCGGGTTCGCGTCTCGCCGAGTGGAAAATATTCGAATCGACAGTGCCAATTCTCGCGACTCTTGCCGGGAGAGTGCCGACGAAAGTCGTTGACGCGAAAGTGGAACTTGTGCTGGGGGACTGAAAAGAGAGAGAGAGAGAGAAGAATGAAGAGAGACGCTTTTGAACAAGAAAACCGACAACGCTCGCGTCGGGAAAAAAAATTTCGAAGCACGCGAGCTTAACGAGCCTCCGGTTCGACAGAAACGGTTCCTCTCTCTCTCTCTCTCTCTCTCCGTGTTTACATGCCGACAAATTGGTTCGTTGCGAGCCATTAGCGTTCTCGAAAAGTTCTCACGATTGAAAAAAATCGCGCTATCTCGGCGAACAAGAACGAAGAGGAATAAAAGTAGAGAGAAGTTCGGGAAGATAAAACTGAACGAGGAATAAAATTTCCCGTGTTCTGTGCCAAAAGTCGAGTGTCAAAAGTCCCTCCCGGAGAAGGTAAAAAGGATACGGGGCACTTTGTTAATTCATTACCACGAGGAAGAAATTCCCCGGGTCTTGGTGGAAAAAAGGTTGTCTCGAGCGCGCGACGAAAGCAATTTAGCCGCGCTTTAATAGTCCGCCGGGGTTATTACGAATCGCGTCGTACGATCCCCGTCGGCGCTTATTTTGCAAAGTGGTCACCGTCGCGGAACGGGCCCCGCATATCCATACGCGAGCGATAAACAACCCCCGGCCGTAACTCGAGTTATATTTATAGTCGCCTTGCCGCAATACGAAGCGGGATTTTGTCGTATACAACGATATCGCTCTTCTTCCTATATGTATATCGCTGTCGTCGATCCGTTTTACGGTGGAGCTGCCTCCGTTACCCCAAATTAAACGCGAATATTCGCCGTGCATTCTCCGATTCGATATCGCGATCGCTGCCAGATATTGACCGTTCCCGATGAAATTAATAGTTCTATTTACGATTTTTGATACTCAGAAAAGGGCGATGAAATATAAAGAGTAACAGTTCTGGGAAATAACAATATAATAGTCGTATGTATCGAATTTTTTTCTATCCATTCCCTATGCGCGCGCAATTTTTGCGTACGAGAATAACGAAAAATTCTTTTGTTTAGTTTTTAATAAAAAGTTCTCCAATTTCTTTTAAATGAAATATCCTCGTCAAAGTTTCTCTCCCATGAATTTTATTGCCCAACTTTATTGTTCATCGCCGAAAATCCAGCGAGTGAGTAAAAATGAGCGGAAGGTGGACAATTCTCTATTAACCCTCGACGTACGAGGGAATAAAAGTTGCGAAGACGGAGAAAATTGCGAGGGTCGAGCAGGGAGGAGCAAAGTTGTTTTGCCTTTGTCGCCGAGTAAATTCACGGCAGCGGAGAAGAAGAGAGTGCATAAAAGGGTAGCGATGATAGAGCGGAATAAGGAAATCGATGCCGGAGCACCGGGAGAGATCTTAAAGCGTTAGCGAAGTCGAATGGAGCGCTTAAAATCTAACGTTGACGATTCTACTTCGGAAATCTCCCGCTGTACCCATAAATCCCCATCTCCGATGCCCCCATGGCCAATTAAATTTCAACTAAAACGTGTTTTTCGAGACTTAATCCTCCACGGTTGACGACTCTCCTCGGGCTTTTGTTTCTCGAAAGGTGCGCGAGCGAAAAATAAATCATTTTTTCCGTACCGTTTGATCTCGGAGCGTGCGAGACGCCTCTGTGTATACGGGCTTGAATTATCGCCGGTGCGGGGTAGAAAAAAGAGAGCGAGAGAAATATTTCGGGACGAGACCTCTGTTCCGAACAAAAAGAGAGCTCCGTAAGTAAATAAATAGACGAGAGCGAGCGGCGTTATTCGATTTTCGCCTCCTGCCTGCGAAACGAGACGCGGGAGAAGAGAAGTGCATTTCATCATCTTTCGGTGGAAAGTCATACTTTGGACTCTCGAGAATAGCTCTTCGCGAAACGAACCTTCTTATCCTCGGTTATTATTCTTCGTGTTTGTTTGTCTATGAAATTTCATCTTTTTTTCTTTCTTATGCGAAATACCGAATTCTATTTGCGGGTTGTGAGTTCCCGAGTCGAAAAATAAAACTTGGCTGAAAATAAAAATTTGAATGCATTTAATATTTATTTGAAATGAATATGCAAATTACTCTGGATGAGTTAATTATTCGAATGAAAGGAACCAACGTCATTCTTAATAATATTTGTTCTAAATAATAAAATATTTATTCCTATATTTTCAAACAAATATTAAGTAGATTTGTAAAAAATGTATGAAACTACGACGTAATGATGCTGTCATAACGAAATGTAAATCAATGTAAATTTCATGCAAATACGTTCGCAAGATGTTATCACTCGATTCGTGTTAATTCTGGAAAAATAATTTTCCGTGTCTTACAAAGATCACCCATTACCAAGCAGAGAAGTATTATTACAAGGTCTGTAGAAAATGAGAGAAATCCGATCGAGATTTCATTTCATTTGCAAGAATCTCTTTCTCTTTGATATGCGTGAAAACCGTTAACGTCCAATGACGTGTTCACGGCTGTCCGTTCGCGATATGGATTATCGAAAACTGTAGCTTCGGACGTTGTCGCTACGACTTAACCAGGGCTTATTATAACGTTCGCAATGAAAATGAAGAAAATTATTAAGCGAATTGTAGCCAAAGCAGGATCGAATGAAAAAAGTAACCCCACAATACGCAAAATCGCTAACAGCCCATTCTAGTGAAAAAATATTTGACCGATTTCCTGCAAAAAAAAACACATCAAAAAGAAATTTTAAAAATCGTACAAAATCGAGCAATCGCTTTGAGCGTGAAATTCACCGCGTTCGCGATCGAATTTTCACATAGGAATTGGGTTAGGCTGATGTATCGAGCTTTTGATCGCGAGGGCTTCGTTGTAATTTGGAGTATCGCGCGCGCGTCGAATAAAGTCAACGGGGCGTCTTGCCGCGTGCCTACAGTTGACCGACTCTCCGCAGAAACTCGCGGCTAGTTTGCGTCGGCGAGTTCCTCGCGAGCCGTGGTTATCGAGTTATCGTTGTAATTTCGACGCGCGAACGAGAGCCAGGACGAGAGTCCATCGGCTGATTGCTTTCGGAACCCCGTAAAGTGATTAGCTATCGCGCGAGAATTCGATTACGATAAATATCGCATTTGTAAAGACGGCATTCGAGGGAGAACATAAATAACGAATATCGAGCATTTATTTATTCGGAAATTGAATCTTTCACGTTGTTTCTAATCGAGAGTATTTTGTAACATGAATGTTAAATATTTTATGGTTCAGCAGACGTATTAGTAATCCATTCAACTCGAGCAACAGCCAATCAACAGCATTCTCCAAATTTTTCTTTCCGTGTTCATTCATGTTCAAGAACACTGCTTGTAACGAGTTAGAGAGTTCGTTAATGACGTTCATGAAACTATGAATTTTGTTGATAGGAGTAGGTCATGTTTATGGCTTGGAAGTGACGCTCATTGTCCAAAGAACTAATCAATGATATTCAATTTCTGTAAATTATTAATTGACGAAATTCTAACTGAAATTAATTTAATTCGATATTTAAACAAATTTAATTTAACACTTATTCCAACTCTGAGATCGCATAACTACCAACTGGTCGAATCGAGACACCCTGTATACCAAAATTCCATCACGAAATATCGAGTCTCGTTCAGGAAATTTTGAATATTTACTCGATTCGGCGCCATTTCATTTCCCGCGAAGAGCGAAGAAAGAAACTTCTATCATCCGTGGAAATCACGCGTTCTGTAACATCGATTTTCGTTTTGCGCCGAAAAACGTTTCTGGCTAGCGGGAACGGGCGAGCAAACGACTCGAGGAAGTTGGCAGGTTCTCAAGTGGGCTCCGCGCTTCGCGCAAGCCACGTGCGCGGTCTAACTCGGCGACACGTGTGCCGATCTCGCGGCTCTCGCTCGCCGGAAGAAGAAAAAAGTCAGGAGCACCGCGCGTCCCGAAAATAAATACCGGCTGGCGAAATTTCGCGAGTGTAAAGTTCTCGGGGATCGATTCACGCGGTGGGGGTGGAGGGAAAAAAACAAAGCGTCGGAGAAAATCTCGCGTGAGCGATTGCGCGCAACGAAAAACGGATGGAAATGGGCGGTACACATAGTAATTCCATGCTTGCGCGTCGTCATGGCGACTGGAAGCTCTTCGTTGATTGACCTTGAACTCCGAACACACACACACACACACAGACTCGCACACACGAGCGTACACGTTCACCGAGACAGCACACGGACGGGGAATTTCATGTGTGTGAGAGCGCACAGGCGGGGGGAGGCTTCCGTGGTGCTGGAAAGGACGAATAGGTGGGAATAAGGAGCGACGAAGGACACGCGTGATAAACGGCAATGCGCGAAACTCGAACGATTCGCCGGACCCGTTCGGATGAAAGGTAATTCCCCTTTTTGCTCTCATCCAGCCGGATTAATCTTTTTTGTCCCGGGTGAGAAAAAAATTCGGGAGAGACGTCTTCCTCCATCTGGGAGGGGTGAGAATTTCGGTCTGTAGTTTTTTTTAAATACGACAAAAGCGGTGCAGCCCCAGTCGTGGCTCGCTCGATAGCGGGAAACGAGATCGATAAATCGAGCGTCGGGGATTCCGCGAGACGGCTGGCCGGCTACGTGACCAACAATGGAGAGCTCGTCGAGTCTCTCTCTTGGAGGAAAAATTCATTACACGAGCGCGTAACGAATTCCAAGAGCCTTACATCGACGCACCGATTGCGAAAAAATAACAACGAGAGGAAAGAGGCCGTCGTCCTTCGGTGTTGGCTGGAGCGAATACTAAACGGAACATTTTGCTGAATATTTAGCTCGCGATAAATTTACGCCCATACAATATTTTGTGTGTTATCAGGTTGTTTAAAACAGCGCGTGTATGAAAAAATATAACAAGTTTTGTGAATTTTTATAATGCGAGTTTCTATTTTTATTATAATATACCTCGGTGCGTATCGAGTAAAAAAATTCAAGGCAACTAAATTTTTAACGAGCATTTATTCAACACTTAACATATTCCCAGTATTCACTAACTCTGAGCGCTATCCTGAAAATATTTGATCAACGAAATGAACAGAAATACTGTTGATTTTCCGACTAAAGTTTTTGGGGTGATTCTAACGAGTGCAGTTTGGCTATTATTAATTAAAAAATTATACACCTTGATTTCACTATTCCGTATACTCCAACCATATAATTTTTCTTAGCTCTCATATTCATATTTGCGTTGAAATTCGTATTTTTATCGTCGCGAATAAAACGAAGGCGTGAAGCGTTCGTGGCGATTAATTAAAAAAAAGTGTGACTACCGCGCGCCAAAAAAGGGAGAAGTTTGGACCCTCGGCGGGTTTTAAAAATCCCCAGATCGGCGGTAGGGTGAATCGTAAAGCCCGAGCGTTGGGCAAACGGAAGGAAGGGAACGTATTGCACCGCTGGGACTCGACGGCGAGGTCCTCTCGAAGACAGAGTCTCGAGACAATGGCACAGAGGGGTAACATTACCGTGAAAGAGAAGAAATATAAATACATCGTCTCGGTGAGAAAACACCGGTACGTTGCGTCATCGTTTTTTTTTCCTCGAATCGTCCCACCCCTGCCTTGATATTCCGAAAAACCTGCTGATTGCGAGAAAAAACTGCGTGAGATAAAGACGAGCGTAAAAGGAATATAAGTCCTTTGACGAGACAGAACTAGCGCTATAAAATTTTCGCCGCGGTGCGTCGAGTTTGAGGTGCGAGTTTTTGCGAATTTTCCAGAGAGGGAGAGAGAAATGGAGAGGCGGTGTGAAACAGAGAGTGGGAAATAGAGAGGGCATGAGAGAAAGTGAGTGAGGAGTAAGCGAGAGAGAAATAGAAAGGGAGGGAGATAGAAGATTGCATCAAAAGATGGATCGAGCACTCGAGGCGCTTTTACGACGGATCTCACGCGTCTCTCACAAGATAATTAAACTCGGGTGAAATTTTACGAGACGATTGGCCCCTCAAACGATGTCTATACGTTAAAGAGGATAACTCGCGCTGTTCGATCTCGCTGAAAATATCCGAGCTCTGGACGATTTATTATTGAAACAACAAGTTTCCGGGTGTTGATTCGTTAACTTCGACCTGAAAAATTCAGGGGAAAATGAAACGGCTTTCGAGAATGGCCTTTAAATATATTAAGACTGGCGAGAAAGAAATTCGCTTCTGGGGCGCATAATAACAAACAAGTTTCACGACTATCTCTCTCTCTCTCTCTCTCTCTCTCTGTCTTTCCCTCCCACTCTCTCTGTTTCTTTTTTTATAATACTACCCGACGTTACATCTCGAAACTACGGCGATATATATCCGCGAGTATTTAAGTGTCCGGAAAATGCAGCTGCAACTTCGTCCGAGTTTCCTATAACAAGAGGTCTGGATATAAAGACGAAAATACAAGAATAACAAACATCGCTGGGATTGCGCGAGCGAATTTTTTTCACACTCCCTCTTTGAAAAAACTTGGAGGAACCCGGTTATTGCATTTCGAGAGAGAAAAGGGGAATGAAAATTGTACGTTTATTAAAACCTCCGTCTCGAGGGACGAGCCGGCTAAATTTTCACCGGCGGCTAATATCCTCTGACCACGCGACGTTAATTCACGAAACGCGAGAGTCGAAATTTTTCCCCGCGGGTGAGCGCGAGGAGGTAAAAATTAGCGCCTCGAGGAGGGAAAAGCTCTCTTTTAGAATCGGTTTATTTTCTCACCGCGAAGGGAGCACTCCCGCCGAAAATTTACGTAACCGGCTCGTAAACTCGCGAAACAATTACAACACCTCCGGGCGAGTTTATCTCGCGATAAACCACGCGGTATTATCGATCGAGGCATCTTCCGAGCAATTTTTGTACACTCTGGGGACGAAAAATAACCTGGGAAATCGATACGAACGTAGAGCTCGTTCTCGCAGGAAATAGAAACGTTCCGTGTTAAACTCGGGCGAATCGACGGAAGAAGAGTGGAATATTAACGACGCGGTAGTCGCTCGTAATGATCGAATTGAACTTTGGAAAAATCGGGGGGAAAGCCTGGGAGCGATTTAAACGCTCGGGGAAAAAGATAAACGACAACCTGTTGGAAGTTGGCTGTCGAAATTTCCAAAAATAAAGACCGATCGATCAAATTTAATCTGAACGGCGAAATTTTCGCCCGAGCCAGCGTCTTGAATTACGGCCAACTTTCGTTATTCTCGATCCTCTCAATGATACGACGGCGTCGGGATCGTCAAAGACGGGCGAAAAAAACAAATGCCCGCGAGAAATTTCAAAGAGAAGATCGCGCGGAATTCTAATTACACCGGCCCCGCCGTTATTTTCTGCGTCGCTCGACTTATCACGAGCGGGAAAAAACGGACTTCCCGTTTTCCGCGAAAGCTCGCGTTCCTCGGTCGCGTGAAAGCCGCAGAATTCCGGCTCGCTCGAAAATCGAGCACGACGCGAGATCGATTAAGGAGCACGACGCGTCCGCGGTCTCGAATTTTCGCCAAAAAACTTACGAGATAACCCGAAAAATTTGTTCGATTTTTTATATTCTTTCGTTGTTAAATTCCCCAAAAATTGGTGTTACATACTCGATTATTGATAAATTTTATCGGTTTGGTAACGATTTTCACGTGTACGAAAGAAAATCGATTTTCATATTTATAAGTGCTTGTGGACGTTCTATTTGAATATCAATATCTTTATCATTATCGGTAATCTCTCATGTTCGTATAGAATGTCAGATAAAAATGATTAGGTTCACCTCTGTCCATTCCTAGTCAAAAATATTATTCAAAAACTGGCATTTTGTACTGTGATTGTGTTTCTGATTGCAATTTTCTTAAATACAATTAATTATCATGTTTTTAAAATTTTTAGTAGAAACTGTGAACGATATCGAGAAACTGATGAAATTTTCAGCTTGGGCTCTCTTGTGACGTAAATTCGTAACAAACTGGGACATCTGTAAGAAAATGAAGGGAGGATGTTTTCGTGGCTGGCACGGATCGAGAGGATAGAAGCATTTGGAGTGAGAAATCATTCAAATTCGGACAAAAAACCGATCGAATTTCCCTACTCTGGATTCCAAGCCAGGATTATTCCGCGCTAATTCCGCTCCTTCGTCTCGAACTCGAAAGATTTCCCGATCGAGCTATCGTTAAAGGTCAACGTCTACACCGCCGTAAACAGAAACAGTCTGTTGCGGTGAAGTTCGTTTACTCGGCTTCCGTTGCCGAATATAAACGTTTGTTTTACACGCCAGGCTGGTGTTTCGACTCCGTTCTCGCGGGAGTCCCTCTTTCGTCGAGTGTTCTCGAGATGAAACGAATTTCTACTCCTCCCCCTCTTGTACATAGAAGATACCAAAAAAATTGACAAGGACTGGAAGAGACAGTAAACTTCTACTGCTCTTATCTTTCCTCCTCCCTCCCTCTGGATATAAAAATCAAGAAAAAATCGAGAAGGGCGCAGGGCTCTTCGCCACTTCTCATCGGATACGAAAGATCATCGGAGAAAATCGACAAAAAAAAGAGGAGGCAGAAAAATTTCTAGTTCTCTCGATAGAACTTTTCTGGATTTAAAATAACCGAAAAAAAGTGGAGAGGGACACAGGGAGTCTCTGCTCCACTCGACGTAACTCAAAGCCTGGATTTCGCGGCTGGGAATGGAGAAAAAAGGAAACCAGAACACGAGCCGCGAGTCGTGACGCGAAGAAGGGTTCGCCGAGCGCGCGCATCGGTGTTCGTGAACAGGCGGAAAGGTCAAAGGTCGCTAAGGTATTCTCGAGGAAAGGACAAACTGGGATAGGATCTAATACCGCGCGAGAATGGACAACGAACGTGAATTAATGATCGATAGGCTTAATCGAATATGAGAGGAAATCGGGGAAAGTGAATTTCCCACGCGACGAGTCCAAAAATATTCACGGGCCGAGACTCGCGCGAGACCGATAAATTTCGTTTGGAAATAGACGTAGTTGCCAAGACCAGCCCGCGGAAATATCGAAAGGGGAAATATCGCGAGCCCTTTACGCGATATTTTCTTTCCATCACTGGCCAGCGCGGAAAAACAAGTAAAAGCCAGCACTCTCGGGTTTCCCTACAACGGCAAATGATTTCGCCTGTTTCCACTTTATCCTTTCGGTTCTCGACTACTTTCCAGAAAATTTCGAGACTTCTTTGTCGCGGAGAGGCGAGAAAAAAAAAATAGGAAAATACCATTTCTGGTTTATCGTCGTGAGACTTCTTCCAGTCTTGCGCTACGTGTGCATCGTTCGTACGGCTCTTCTGCGTGACAGCCGGCGCGCGCGCGTGTGTTTTACCGGAGTGCGAGGAAGATCGGGAGGGACTCGCGCGAAGCTTGCGACGAGCCGACACCCGAGTCGAGGAAAATCTCGAGATTTTCCCGCGTACGCGATCACCGCCCGTTCTCTCTCCTCGATCGCAGTCTCCGCGATTTTCCGCTGCTGGCTGGTCGATCGGGAAAAATCTCGATGCGAGAGAGGGAGAGAGAGAAAAAAAGCAGCACACGAGCTCTCGGGACGCACGAAACTCGCGGGCGCGCGATGTAGACACGCGTGTTGCGCGCAAACGACTGACACGAGCAGCGACGAGGGTGCCCCTTGAACAGCGCCACCTGCCACACACCGATGCTGCCGCCGCTTGAAATTCGCGCAGCGCGACCAAACTAGCCCGATAAATTGGGCATTGTAGGAGCTATCGGATAATCCGACCCTTCCTCGTCGTTGAACCGAATTTCGGTCGAATAACGAGAGCCCAGATTGAATTATTCATAGAGCAGAAGGAATTAGGATCCTTGTTTAATTAATTTTTTCCGAGAGAACTGTTATAAAATAAGAATAATCGTTCGTATTTGTTGCGAGAGCGTAATTGTTGACTGATTGAATAATGAAAATAGTAATTGTATTTGATCGATAAATCTAATTATTTATAAACCAGAGAAATTAAGATCGTAGTAATTTAATTAATTTTATCGGAGAGTTATGAAATCCTCCCGCTAAAAATAAAAATTTGTTGAAGCTGATTATTATTTTAAAATATAAAATTCAATAAATTTTTATTTTCAGTGCGCTGTTTAAGAATAATCGCTCGTTCGTTACGAGAATGTAATTGTTGACTAATTGAAATGTGAAAATAATAATTATATTCAATCAAACCTGATTAAAATAAATTAAAATGTCACGAACATGATATAATGACTACTGTGAACACTATCGCTATAGTTTTGCCAATTTTTTTACTAATGTGTATATTTTCTCTGGGGAGATTAACGAATTACCAGAAAGATAAATAAGAGATTAAGAGTTTTATGCACCGATGGTCCGATGGACTATAACGTTGCGACACATCGGTGCATGGGCATCGTAAATCCCAGCGTTCATCGTACTTGATCAACGTTTTTGTTGTCCTCGAGTGCACTTGCACCAAACACGAACGTCACGCTTAACCTTAGTCGCGAGTACATACACTTTACGACACGTTTTAAATAATTCAGGTCATGACGAAATTCGTTGTTGTGCGTTCGAGTGATTTTTCTCGTTGCTCTCTTCGTCTTGAGGATAAACGGGTGAAATCATTATTTACAAATATTGTATAATAATAAGCTTTTATTATTGTTCCTCGCGCGCAAAAATTAACGAATATTCAATATGAAATTATTCACATAGTTCGTATGCTATATAAATATCACAAAAAATAAACGATGCTTCATAAAAATACTTTCACATATAAATGCATATTCGGTCAAACATCTACTTGTTGTTCAATTACTTCTGAAATTGCGTTCTCGTTTACATTTGTCAGAAGTAATTATTATGAAGAAAAATACGCGAATTTCATTTTCGATTTTAAAAATGAAAATTCCAACTAGAGTCAAAGTGAAAATGCATATTATATACTTTATATCACAAAATTGATTTGAATCGATATAAATATAAAATCAATTATCATGACATCGCGCTATATTTTAAACGGTATACATTATTTAACTTATCACGCTTTTTTTGATAATTTATAGTGAAAAATTTTACTAAATTACATTACATTGATATACCAGTCAAACGCAGTTTATACAATAATCTTTGAATACATTTATAACATGTATACATTTGAGTTCTTAACATTAATCTTAAAAATCTCATCATACAATAATATCAAACCATCGCAACAGTATTTTCACACTATTCATAAAGAACATTGCGTTCATGCATTCTCTCATACCTGTTACATTTCATATATTCACTAGCAGTTTCGTTATTTTGTTTTATCTGTATTTTTAATTCGATATTTAAGAAAGGATAAAAAAATCGATCTAAAGTTCTCAAATAATTACATCTACGTCTATCGAGGTTCAACTGTGCGAAGATGATCTCTTAAAAATGTCAGAAATTCCGGAAGATAAGTTGATAGCATTGACTTGTCTATTATTCTTCGTGGTATCCAGCCTTTCATATTGGTATTCAGGACCCACGTAAATATACACTTTGTATTGTCTCCGTCGACAATTTCTTGCGCTGCCCAGCAGCCAACGCCATTTTCACCTCTGTGATAAAAAATATAAAATTATTCACTAGTACAAAATCAATTGTATTGATTTTATTACCTTATGAATGATTTGCGATTTGGAACCCCATCAAAAGGAATCGAAATCCCACTACTAATGTAATAGTTTTCATATTTTCCACGATGTCGCAGAATTACAAAATCTCTCGCTCCGATTATTCCACCACCGTGGGAGGAAGTTGCTTGATAAACAATGTCCGTATTGTCATCTATATGCTGTAAAAAAAAAATCATGAAAAAAAATCCAAAAATATAATAGATATAAATCTTACCTGAACTCGTGTCGATTCAGAAACAAATTTGTTCCACGTACAAGACTCATCAATTGTATCGAATAACCAATCGATAAGTGTTCTAGCAGGTACGTCGACAACACCCTAAAATTTCAATTCAAGCGATAAAAAATTCAATCTATGAGAAAATACTTGAAAATTAAGATCATCTTACTTCAATTCTGAGAATATTCCCATTCCCTTTAGGCAAATAAGAAATAACATCTCCGTTGGGCATTTTAGAATCTTCTTTCCATTCTTTGGACGTTAATAATTCGTAACAAGATTTGAGTAAAGTCTGAGCCCTCTTTTTATGGTCATCGATCTGTGGTAATAATACAAAAATTATTTTAATGTAATAATATCTACGATGAATCGTACGCTGAAAATACAAATTTGTTAAACGTGCTTCATAGTTATTTGCAAATGAACATTTAAATTGATATACAAAATATTCATTTTTATTTTTAAATAAATATTAAGTAGCCTCAACAAATTTTTTTTCAGTAAAAAGAACCAACATGCATAATGTCGAAGAACAAAGACAATACAGGTAAAGACATACACAGAGATTCCTAGTGAGTAGGAAGTGATTCATATAATTGCAGGACTCATTCTAACGGGAATACTACGAGGGTAACGCCGGAATAAAACAGATTGACAAATAGCTTGAAAGTGTTGCGTTATTTTCCTATCGCGATATTGTTATTAAACGGAAAACTTACAGTCAGCGTTTTACACTCTGGAGATTCCGTTAAATTGTCGTCGATAATACGAGCGTTTTCTTTAGATTTTCGCGAATTGCCGAAAAAAAAGTTTTTCACAAAATTCGCATCACAAGCACTTAGAATAATCGATGGCATTTTAGTGCAACAAACGCAACGCGCGCGAGCTGATCATGAAAGCTCACGTTGCGTACTGAGCGCACAGTATATCTGTCAACTGGTAAAGAGTGCACTTGCACTCGTGACTCTTATCCCCCGAAAACTCAATTATGATATCACGCGTAAAAATGAAGATAAATTCCACTGTCGGAGCGTACTTTCCTCTCTTTCTTAAAGTGAATAAACTCTCTCGCGGTCGAAGAAAAAAATTGAGTTATCTTCTAGGATTGCTGTAGAAAAGACACCCAATATAACGCAAAAGTCATAATAATGGGATACAATTATCGCGACGCACACTGCGCAGTGGGATTCCGCAATCGGACTAAACTGACTTATGCCATTTGCTTGTTTTTATACCGAGAAGTTTTTATATATACAATGTGGCTTAAAAAAAGTGAGATTCCAAAGTACCGCGTACGATCGAGCGAATTGTTATTTGTTCACACTCTCTATATAAAATGCACTCGAGACCTTTAGTACAAATTTTATCTACCTCCACTGGTTAGCGAAAGAACGATACGATCTAGTCAGAATCTTGACGCAACTTTTAAGAATGATTAATCGATCGTTTACGTATGGGCCATGTATGGAGTGTGAATGACTTAACTGATACTACACTATTGTACTCGGTGAAAGCCTTTGTTAACTTTTTCATTTAAAAGTTAATTTATACTTTTATCTAACAATATAGTTTTTATCAAAGCTGATACATGTGAGAGCAACTCTTATCGGAGAATGTTAAATAACGTTTAATACGTTGAATAATTTTTAATATTTAACCGTACAGAAAAATATTTAAAAAACCTTCATTTCATTCAGATAATAAATTATGAAAAATGGGATAAGAGTAAATCTCGACTGAATTCAGCAAATATTAAGCATGTATATAACGAAATAGAATACCGTGTCAAATTGATTTCTTGGTAGTAACAGAGAGAATCTGATAATTGATAATGAAATACTTTGTTCATGAATACCGATACTAATTGTTTATAAATAAACGTAAAAAGATTAATCATCAAAGTGAATAATTATCATTAAAAAATGAGATATTAGAAATTATATAATAACAACAACAATAAGAATTCCTATTTTATCATTTGTAATTGTTGACTATGCAAGAAAATGAGAGCTGATTGTTCATGCATGAAATTTTAGTATTGTGTATAATAATAGCTAATGTTGTGTGATTAATTTAAAAAGTCAATTAATAATGTCAGATTGTTATCACTCAGCTGATAAGATGCATACGTATATGTTTTTGTTACGACCTTTGTCCGAGTTTAATATGAAATTATATCCAATTATATATCAGCCCATAACGAATCAAAACAAACGAAATAAATAACGTAATTTTTTTAATTACCTTTTGAGGGCTCAGTTGTGGAAATGGTTTCTTCAAAAACGGCTCTTTAGACGCCGAGGAAGTTCTTACATGGTCCTGTCTTCTCTCGGTGTTATTCTCGTCGTCCGACCAATCCGGTGAATCCATTGGTGTGAAGAAAGTACTCATAGGATCCACAGCGTGATAATTATGCGGATGTAGCGACGGACCTGGTAGTAGTGGCGATCTTTCCGGATTACCAGTATCTGAAGAAATATTTGTTATCAAAATGGAATAAAAAGTGAGATCTACAACGCAATTTCTTACTCCGAAACCAGTTTCGCGATTGTAACTCTTGGGGCCGTACTCGAAAATCGAAGAACCATGCTTCCGACCACGCAAGCACGAACGACGATATAATCAGAATAACTTGGAACACCGGCTGGTTGTAAGTAGTCCACTAGAATTCGAATATCGTCAGTCTCAATCGAGGAATCTCTGTTTAAGTAATACTCACGTCGAAGAGAAAAACTTTGGCTAATAAGAAGGCACTTGTTACGGTAGTCGAAATCTGTAAGAAAGACACAGCTGTAGCCAGCATCGGTGCTAATGACAATGTGCGAGTGCGTAATTGACTCTACTTACAGCCACTATGATCCAGTGATTCAGATACAATAGCGCGTAAAAGAGCAGCAAGACCGTGAACCTGCAGATCGCTGCCATCTGAGAAGATGAAATCCGTAAAATCTCTGTTCCTCAGCGAGTGATAAAAAAATTATAATATAACTAGAGTTGCCGAATATTCATTGCGAATATCGCGAGCTTTGCGTGGCTCAAAACTTACCACAATATCGAATAGCGACGTCTTAATGTGATAATGAACTACTTGCGCTTCGAATGCAGTTTGTAAACTCTCTCCAGCTATCTGCGAAGCGAGTATTGAATATTCAAGTACGGTCATAGCGATTCGATTCTCGTGTAATCGATGTCGAATGAAATTCCAAAAGCTATGTTAAAGCTATCGAGCTACAATTTTACAAAAGTATTTTTTTTATATATAAAGATAGGAAACTACCATCCTATCACAAGTTTCATTTCATATTATTAAATATTAGCTACAGCTAATATTTTTTTATTATAGTTATATTTTTTATTGTACGTTTTTAATTATAGCAAAAATGCTTGAGCATAGTTTTCGATCGATTATACGAGATATTAATATGGCTAATGTCAATATGAACATTGATATTGACTCGTTAATTTACCATGGTACATATTAGCCACAAGAGACACGTGAAAACTAAGTCGAAGGTGATAAAGAGGCAGAAAAATCGGCGCACGTTCGACATTCGGCCATTGACGCGTGCCCCAGCTATGAGATCCTCGCTGAGGATTATCTCCGGGGTGCGTGGCACGCTCGGTTGGGTGTAGGAACTTCGATGCGAGTTGATAGAGCCATTGAGCAAGGCCTCCGCCGCCTCCCGCACTTGCCTATCGTCGTCTGCCATTGTCCCGCGTGACTCGTTCTTGAGTTAACGTGGACCTTGAAAAAAAAATGTCGAATTAAATTCAAGCGCACGTCTAATCGTTCAATCTCTGCCTATCGTTTTCTTCACGTCCAATGAACTTCGACCTCCGTCGATACAAATTTCATTTAATCAGCGAATCGAGATTCCAACATACGTAGTTTCGTCGTAATGTTTTGTATTTCACATAAATTTGAAATTGTAACCGATATTCGTATGTTAATTAATTATGAAATTCGATTAATTGTTACGAATGTTCATCGTGCTTTATGCATGAACGAGCCTCGCTCTACGAAGGCTGAATTCGAATATAAAGGGAACGACCATGATCTCTGACAGCAGAAATTTAATGACAGTCGATCATTCTTTAACATTCTAACCTAAAATTGTAGTTACCAATTCGTCAAAAATGAAATAATAATGATGATAAATAAATTAATGAATGAGAAAGCAATAATGTTGAAAATTAAATACCGAAACGATAAATTGTAAACGAGATTTAGATGTAATATGAGATTATATAGTGGTTATGAAGTACAGTGACTCAAATGAAATCGAGAGTGGAAGTTTACCAATAATAGACTTACCTCAAAATAGATAAGATCACGTTAAAAAACGTTTAATCGATGAAAATCCACTGGGTTGCATAGTTAAATCGGGCGCAATAAATTCCTAATTATTTGAATACTTGTAATTATCCCCGTTGAGAATTGTAAACATTATCGAACCAAACAAAAGAGCCAACTCGTATACGTATACTAGTTTCACTTTCACCACTGATGGCGCTTATGTAGGTATAGAATTAAGCGCGTATTTCAATGGAGATTAATATGTACATTTTTAAGTCGAAATAAAGACGGTTCATATAACAAAAATTAGATTTATTAAATTACAATATCAAAAGATAAAAAAGATAATTATATCACTTTGTTATTTGTTCTCACGTCATTTCAGTTTGTCTTATTAAATTTTTAAATCGCTATTGAATAAATCAAATATTTACATAATTTAAATGATTCTTATAGTCATAAGTCATACATATTTACAATTAGATATTTTGTTATAAATTTTAGTTACAAATAGTTTAAAATGAATTATTTTAGTTTTTCATAAATTAATATTGATTTTTTCATACTAATATAAAATAACATATATTTATAAGTAGATAAATATTTCCTATGTGTTCTTCTTAAATATTTCACTTTGGAAGAGTAATTGTTCTTAATGAATCTGCTTCATGACATTGCAATATTGCTTTTGAACCTATATTAAAAGGTACAGCTATACCACCATCGATTACAAGTCCAGCATCAAAACATTCAGACTGGACTGTAATTTCTTTACAAAAACCTCTAGCAGGCATTCTCTTTGATTGAACACCTCTTAAAATCATATCTCTCACAACATAACACAATCTTCGATCCTCTGAAATAAATAAAATCTCATGAAAATATAATATGAATAAAAAATGATTTAAAATAATGATTTACCTGGATTAAAACATAAATTATTATTATAAGATTCACAGATTTCTTCTATGTCTTTTGTATTTAAATGTTTATTCATATTTATAAATTTCAACAAATCAGTCACCATTTCAGGATTAACACTGTTAATTGATTTATACCACGATGTAGATCCAGTTCCAGTGCTTATACATAAACCAGAACTTTTCACATTATAAACTTTATTTTCTTTGCCAATTTTGATAAGTAGGGAACTAGTACGAGCTGCTTGGGACTCGGCAATGAAAACTTCATTCAGCGCTAGCCAAGGTAAACACCTTTCTTTAGGTAATTGATCATTTGTATTTGGTTTCGTATCGTCATTATACCATCTAAAAATACATGATCTGTATTACTTCTGAGGAATAAGCAAAGTTAATATGAGTAGTTGATACTCACTTTTGACTTTCCTTCATGCCTTTTCTTTCGTGCATGTGGAAAGGAGTATTCCATATTTCTTCTCCTTGTAAAATTGTTCGAATTCGGCTTCTCGTAATTATATTATATTCTCCATTTTTCAACATTTCAAATATGCTAGATATATTACTTGTATATTTAGCAGGCAGCATCAAATGACCTTCCGATTTTTCTGGATAAGAATTAATACCCATAATTGGTGTCTCGTCAAGTACCAAATTGGATGTCAGAAGAAAAGTGCCATCGCCACCAATCGGAAGTACTAGATCAGCCCATTTGATGTAAGACCTATTTATGCTATTTCTGAAATAGGCGCAATTATTGTATATTGATTCAATTGCACATAATATGTTAATTATTACCTGTTTACAACTTTGTATTCTATGTTCAACTGCTCTAAAACTTTGATCACTAGGCTTTCGATGTCTTTGTTTGCTTTATGATTGGCAACAAGCGAATCATAATTGGCTCCTTGCTGTAACAATTTGCTTTTGAGTTGATTTTCGCTCAGGTTAGGCTCTTGTAACTTTTGCAGCTGATATCTTGTAATTTTTGCCACGACAAGAACTCTTTTAGGAACAAAACTTGATTCATGGCGTGAAATTATCTTCGTACTTTTATGTGCAGAAGCGGGTTGAACTTTGAATAGAGTTTCTATAAGATGAAAGGAATATTTAATTAAACTGATTTCAAATTTTTAATTCTCTAAATATTTGACTACTTGGTTTTATGATTTGTTGCATTGAATTTGTTTGCATTGTGATTAAAACCATACATCAAGTAGCCTCAACAATTGTATATTCTAGTTCTTAAAACTGTATTTTGCAGAATTTTTTAAATTTCCAAAATAATCCAAATCATAGAACGTTATGATAAGAATAACAGAATCACTTACTGACAGCTACTCTTCGGAAATAATTAAAAACCGTCATTGCATGCTGATGTTAAAACGTGGTGATGAACGTGATTTAGCAAAAATGACGGAACAGATTAAAAGAATTAATTCGTAAAAGTCGTATAAGCGTCCTTAACCTGTTTACCGGTCCACAGTTCGACATATGTTTCGTTATTACCAACCAGGTAAAGAACGTACTGTTTGGTAAGGTTGTGTTCCGAGATAACATTGATTAGGATTTTCTGTCTTCGTCTAAAATTTCTCGAATTGAACGATACCGACAAGCGAGAAAATATAGAAGATAGACATCAGCTATAGTCACGAACAGATAAAAATCTTACCGATGAGGGAATTAGATATTTATAATTTACGAATAGGTAGCATGAAATTTGAGTTATATTATTTATAGTAAAATGTTTGATATCATTTCAGGTAAATGCATAGAATTAATCAGGATAATGAAACAGGATGACAGTGGTATAACTAACAGTTAACTATTATTGGATGAATGAAATGAAACTAGTTAGATACACGCTTCGCTTACACTTTATTAATCATTTGCAATACATTAATTAAGTCTGTTTAAATAGCGTCAAGGCTACCTAAAGTACGCCTGCGTTTATACTATAGACAATCATCATTTTAACTTGAACACTCAACATTCTTCTCTCTTTCACTCTACTCTCTCTCTCACTCTCTGGCTTCATTTTTTTCTCATTTGCTTTTATTATCGATATCATTATCATTATCGTTATTACCATTATTTCAATATATCGTAAAATCGACGTTAAAAACTAAAATCCGTATAAAAAGCATTATTATTCGTACTAACAATGTAACTGTACTATTTAAATAATAATTGAATTTTAAAAAATTACTTGTTTTCGTCGGTATGTTTGAATGTACGATATATTTATACGCATCGGCTACCTTTTCAAATGTGCAAGGCGTGCGGAGTGAGAAGCACGTTTCCGTCTTCGTCTGTGCCGAAATTTTTAATATTTTGAAAATGCCCTAATTAAGATCGTAAAATGCCCCGATTTTTGCGCCCATTATGTCGTATCTAAAGTGATAGCATTTCATTATATTTTAAACTCTGTCATACGGAAGCTAACAGTTGGTACTTTTTACTATAAACAGTAAAAACAACATTTCACTATACACAAGTCCGTTGATTTGCAGAAATAATATAAAAAAATATTAATCTCCTGCTCCCTGTATCCGCAAATCAAGACGTAAACTATATATCAAGGCGCAATTATTGAAATTGATCTTACGTATGAGCATTTCCAAATTACGCTTTCACACTTAGTGGAACGATACATTATTAGGCGCACCTTACACATTAATTATTATTTATTTCGCAATCGTTTCGCGTTTTAAATATTATTTATATTTTTACTCGAGCTAATACTTTTATATTCTACGAATGTTTATCGTAAATCGTTTAGTTCATTGCTACGTCTGAACTTTTCGTTATTACACCTATTGCTATTACGAGCAATAATGTACATCAATTACATACAAAACAAGGTATTATAATGTCCTTAATAGTTTATAATCGATAATGGTCAATATTTACGAAGGTACTACGTTGATCTAACCAAAATCTTCAGTCAAAACCACTCTTGCGATTTTCAACAAGTATTCACAACACATTTGTATAGTATATTTGTTTGAAAAATCGAATATTTTACAGTTTATGAGAAAAACGTTAATATACATATTCATGCATATACCAAGTTTGTATTGAATCTCATTAGGAAAATCAATTTTCAGTAAAGGAACAGACAAGAATAGTTGTAAATTAATGATATATTATTAATACATTCCTGTATAGTTTTGATCAAGTTATATAAAACATGTATGAGAATGAAGATGTTTTTTTTCATAAATTATAATTTGTTCTATGTACCACATATAGCATTTTGTTTTGAAGAAAGTTACTTCTCTATCCCAACATCTCTGATTCGTGATTTGATACAATTAAACATGAGCACTATTTTCGTAATTATATTTTTGGCTGCTTTGTTAAATATTTTGAATGCCATATTTCAAAATTCCTATTGGCAGTGAGATCAAAATTATTTTACATGTGGCACCAAGTACTTTTAATGTATCATATTTCTTTCATAGAGCGAAATGTAAAAACTGAAATATACATTAAAAATAAAAATAGACTACATTAAATCAATTCTCATTTTCAGTCAACGAAACAAAACATTTTACCTCTAATACCAATATATTCTCGAAAATATAAAAAAATGTAAACCATATACACTTATTTTAATTTTTATGTAATTATAATTAGTCAAGACAAATGTTAATAAACATTTTCGATAAATAAATTTTCGATTTATAATTAAATACTGTTAAATACTTTTTGTTCTCATTTTACTTCAGATAATTACATTTTATAGCCGTATAATTTGTAAATAATATATAAAGTAAAAATAAGCAAACGTGATTGGACAATGAAACACTAATCGATACGTGAATGTAATAAAATTAAAAATATAATTCTGGAATGGTATTAACATTTTCTCAACTCATATACTCAATTCAAGTATTCCCACGTATTTCTTTATGCTACACAAATATCTATCGCGTCAACGTTTTCGATGGACAAAAAGTGTATGCATGAGTGTTGAATGTATTTTTCGGTCGTTTGTCTTCTCGCTTTCTCTCTCATTTCGTGTTGTATATAATATAGATGTATATTATATTTATATTTATAATTCTTATATAAACCTCTCTCTCACATTCATTACTTTGCAAAATATTTCTTTTGCCGAATTATCGGCGGTTAAGCCTTTATGATACAATCTCAAATTACATCTTACATACTTAGGCAGAAGTATTTTTTTTTTAACCCAATAAGTACAAGGACCATCTGCATTGATTACTCTCTACGTGCGTTTATTAAATGGAGTGTGTTAATTTAGTCGCGTTACCGTTCAAATAATCTCCCGTCGAAAGAATTTGCTTTTCGCACATGTATAGCTTAGAATGGTCACTCTTTTAAGTGAACTCGATAAGTAGGAGCTATTCTCACATCGCTCCGAAACAAATTACGAGTCCTAGATTGCTCGTCTTATCGCTTAATCGAGTATTAAAGTACTGTGATTTTCGAATTAACGAGTAGGAGAGTTACACGACTAATCGAACTATTCGTTTACAAAATTTGAAGGTCGACCGCTACAACGAGATCGACGATCGCGATCAGTCGAGACTGAATCCTAATATGAAACTCGAGTTAGTAGTCGAGGATTTTTTTAGTAGTAAAAGTGCGCAAAACTATTGCAGGTGTTACGAGAGCGCATTGAACCTCAGCTATGCTGCGGTGGGGGTGGAGGTGGCGGGGCGCCCGTTATCTCGGTCCAACGCGTCTCGAAGAAGCTGCGCATCCCGTGGCCAGCTTTTCCAACCGGACTGTCGTCCTCGTTGAATACCTCGCAGTTGATGAACATTTGCCGGACATCGGCGCAAAATTCATCGCGAGATTTGTATCTACGCAAAAAAGGTTTCATTTTTTTAACAATCTGCCCTTACTTGGTCATGTTTAATTGTGTCGTTTGTCGCTTGTCTCTCTTAAAATTGCTTACACTGAGTCCTGCAATTTCTTCTTTATCGTACTGAGATCCATCGGGGTTTTAATGATTTTCTTGTAGGTCGGAAATTGTTTGGTGTTCACCGGTAAGAGAAATGGCCAGGCCTCGTCCTGCTGCTCCAACTGTTCTAGGAGTGCCTTGCAAGGTGCCAGCTCTCGCTGTTGCTTCTTGGTCAGTGTCCTATTGTTGCCCTCCTTCCGTGGCGAGGCCGTGGGAGTCGGTGGTTCCGACGAACTGACGTCCTCTACGTGCGTGTTCGATGCCGTTGACGGCGTTGGACTGCGGCGCAAAACAGAGAAATTATTTGCACTGATCGGCTTCCTTTTTTTTGCGGTGGTAGGATCCGTCATTCTAAAGCTTCTGGACGAGAACACGCATTATAGTAGACTCGACAGTGTGTCCGGTTGAGACGGGTACGTTGTTTTGCGTCGAAATATCCGTCTCTCTGTTATTCATTTTCGTTTTTCACTTTTGTATTTATTTACTTTTTTTTCTATTTAGGTATCACTTTTTCGTTTGTCGTGCGGTCGTACGACCTAAAGGCACGTTTTGCGACGATAAATTCTACAACAATACCCATTCTACAAGTGACGCTTCGAAATGTTACGAATGTTGCATTCTATGTACAAGGTGTTCCTATGTAGAAGTATAATGAGATTCGTTATTTTCGTTAAAACGCTTCGGTACGTGGTATACGGCGAGAATATTGTTTTTCTCTTACAAATGGCCTATCTTATTTGATACGGAACACCCTGTGCCTCGATATAAATAAATAAATAAATAAATAAAAGTCCTTAAGATAGTAAGACTCACAACGATTAAGCGACACGGGCCGGGGATTAATATCGGTAATTGCATTAGAGCAGTGTATGCAAATAGTTCGTTCGTTTTTAAACTTTTTATTCAATTGGGAATATTTTGTTTATCATTCGTATTCGCTGAATATTGTCAAATAATTATTATTTTTTCGCAGATTTTAATGTACTTTTCATATCATATAAAATGTCATCAAGCCAACGGGTCGACAATTTGTTTTGTTTTGTTTGTTTGTTAACGTAATCACCTAGCTGGTGGATGATCTGAACTTTCACTTTCTCTGGTACCGCCACCTTTGGTATGGCTCCTTCGATTACTATTTCTCTTCTTTGGCTGCTTACTGTGGCAATTTGAACAATACCATTTTCCTCTCGGCATCTAATTACGCAAAATTCGAAATCAGTATTACGTTATATAAATCGTTGTTTAATCAAATTAAATTTTCACTCACTTTGGGCATAACAGGATTGTGGCAATCGGTGTGATAGGCTCTCGGACAAAGTTCGCACAAGACTAAATTTTTCCCAACCCTTTTCCCACACACCAAACAGTTACGTTCTCCAGTTGCTTTGTTCATACATTCGTGACAGTACCTAGAAATATATCAGAGTATTTTATAAGAATTCAAAATAAAACAAATACAAATGTAAATTTTTACAAAACATACCAGTCACCATCAGGAATGTTTTCCATTTTTGGACGGAAACAATAAGTATGGTAGCCGCGGTCACAGCCATCACAGAGTAAGAGTTTATCTTCGTTATCTCCACTGTGACAGAATTGGCAGTTCTGAAACAATAATTACTTGCTATATGAGCGAGGGAGTAAGAGCTTACACAACGTCAAACATTAATATTTCAAAGAAATAAAATTGACACTTACGCAAAGAAATATAGAAAATCAAAGAATAAAGATAAGCCGATGTTAATATGAGCAGTTAAATGAATATTATTTTAGAAAAATTTTAAGCAATAATGTAGCCATCAGTGTTACGGTTTTTATCGGCGTCGTGAAAAAACTTGAGTGAATTAATGTTCAAGCCATTTTATAATTTGCAAATAACGAAATTAATTGTAATGATTGATGAAACGAGCAAATTACATTATAACATATAGTTATAAAAAGCAGAATATTTGTAAATTGTATTAAGCAAAAGAAAATAACGAGAAATAAGTATTGAAAGAAGCGGTAATTTTTTAACATGCTACCGCTACGTTAAACTCTAACCACCATTATTTTATGTAGATATTTTTCCCCTCTCGGATACAATTTCCAGCAGCTTTGTTTTGTAGATTTACTCTTCATTTATTTATTTGCATATTATTTCACTTTAGTAATGTAATAATAAAATTTTGTTATAGAAAATTTATATAAAATTGATTTTAACAATTTTTCTTGAACCGAATCATTAACTGTTTACAGCGAATATAGAATTTATTGTACCAGTGGTATTGACCAAATTTCAATGACGTATAAAATTTTTGCAATAAACGTCATATTATTCATGATAAATTCGAGTGGGCAAGGAGTGTAGTTGAAGGTAGAGAAGCGTAGGACGAATTTTGTTAGTATGTTAGTACGAATACCCACAGAGGTTTGAGAAGAAGTCAATTGCTGATTGTATTGAGTGGTAGATTTGAGTGAGACGCAGCGGTTTCGTAGCTTGACGGAGACCGCGTTTCTAGCTGGGTTTAGACTCACAGCCTTCATGATGCTTTTGTCCCAAGCGATGCTAGCCTCGAGCATGTAAAGCGCCATGGCGAGTTGCGCTGATGTGTGAGCGCGTGCTGTTGCCTCGCGCCACGTATTCAACCCTCTCGGCGTTGTTTCCTCCATCGGTGCTGACGCCTGACTATTCTGCTCCGAATTGTTCGAGTTTGCATTCGCTGCAGCCGCCTGCTCTGCTTTTAGCGCAGCCAGATTTGGATCACCCGTGCTAATAGTATTTAATATATGAATAACGAATTCCAATTCAGCGTATTTAAAAAAAAATTGAGAATAGAGGTTTGTAATTACCACACGCCCAATGGAGGTTTCAAATATCTTCTCTCGATCGCTGCCTCCAAGGAAAGTAACCTTTGTCTCGCTTGTTCAACGGCACTTATTTTTTCCATCTCGTTCAATTTCTCGATCTCCTCGGCTTCCTCCGTCCCGGCGCGTGGCGGGAGCTTCCAGCCTTTCACTTGCATACTCGCATTCGCGACTTTGTCCTCGAGAGCTTCGACTTGCTCCAAAAGTTGCGCGTCAACGCGCAACGCGACTTGCTCGCTCCACACGTTCGGATCGTCCGGTTGCGGGATAGGATCGTCCCCATCCTCGTTACCCGTGCTCAGGTCAGTCGCTGTTGGGTGACCAGGATCGACGTTGATCTTACCCGTGACCGCTAAGAAGGATTCCATAGTCGCCCAGGTGGTGCGTTTCAATTCTTTCTCGCGAACTCCACGAGAATGCAAATGCTCCAAGAGTTCTTGGAACGTATCAACGTCCGTTATTCTCCACCATCCGTATCTGAGATCTGTAGAATTATTCGTATAAGTAACAATATAAAATATGAGAAAAATATTAACAAATATTATTTATCAGCAGCAGCACCTTTTGGCACTGGTTTTGCTTCTCCCGGAGGTGGCAGTCCATGAATTTTCAGATACTCGAGCTGCGTTGCTTCGTCCTGCGTTAATATCAATGGAGCTGGGCTATCACACCTTTCGTAGCCTGGACTCGCTGGTAGAGGGAAAATAGGTATTCTCAATTCTGTTGGCTCAGCGATTCCAAATATCTGCTTTGTGCTCGGACCGGGCGTATCGCAAGTATCGCGTGGTAAGATAGAAAACCAATTCGGTTCGTGATTGCAATCTACAGTAAAAAAATGAGTTTTAATTCAAATTCTATATAATAAAAATTATGAATATATTGAAAACTTACTAGTTATGAGAGATCCGTTCATTTCTTTCCCATTGTGTAAATTATTAATATGATTATATTTGTCGCCATTGGAGACAGTTTCCACAATTTTATCCTGCATCATCTTCATTACAGATTTCGAAGACTCCTCTTCCATATCTTCATTTTCCTTTTTGATTTCTTCCACGCTATCGTCAACTTCCATTTTTGTGACTTCAGTTTCTTTCTTTATTTCTTCTGACGTCACATTAGTTTTCGCATCGGTCATTGAACCATCAACGTCATTCTCCTTCTCCTCTTTCACATCTGTTTTCTCCCCATTCTCCATATCCTCTTTTTTGTAATTAATTTCATCGCTTTCAGATTTAACATTATCATTTTGAGATTTTACATCATTCTCTTGATCGTTCGAAACAACTTTCTTCTCGTCCTTTATTTCATTAGGAGCTTCATTTTCTTGATTCTCGGAATCAGTTTTTTCCTCCTTCTGCTTAGTCTCATTCTTCTCCTCGACGGGTTCGTCTTTGTATTTCTCGCTGAGTATGGCTTGTACTTCTAATACTTCTGGTTCGGCACTTTCCATAGCTTCAACATAGATACCACCGGCGCACGCCAGTTCCCAGTACCTTCTCCAATACCTGTCTTGACCAAAAATGTGAGCTCGAAGCTGCTTCGAGGAGCTGTTCAGTTTCTGCAGCTGTTCCTCGGACTGTTTTAACAGTTTGTCTAATTTCTTTCCTAATTCCTCACCCGATAAATTTTTATCTTCCTCCTGCAATGAAAAATAAAATGTATAAGTTATTAATTTCACTTTATTTTTGTGACAAAATGTCAGATTATAATTTAGATAAATAATTCCACCTCTTCTGGTTGAGTGCCTTCGCTCTCATTCTCCGACATGTCTTCGACTTCATCTTCGTGATGAATTTCCTCAGGAGTAGGTGTTGCGTCAGCGGCATTCGATGTGGCGTTACTCTCGTCGTCGTTCTCTTTCTTTTCTATTGTTATGGTATCGCCGGTCTTGTTTACGATGACTCCAACGGCTTCCATTCTGACTTTTCGACTATGAAGTTGTCTCAATCTGACAAAAAATTACAATATTAAAATTCTTGAACTCGGAAACGAAAAAGAACATATGAAGGGGGAAATACACGTAAACAGCCAAAAATAAGCTACTATTCACGATTTTGTGAATTAGTTTCAAGCTGAATACACGTATTGCTCCTCTTAAAGTAAAAATCACTTACTTCCTAATCTTTGTGTCAAGAACGAAGCGTTCCTTTTTGAGCTGAGCGACGGTCTCGAGGCTACCCTCGATTTGTTTAATCACAGCCTTGTTCTGCAGCAACTCGTTGCACAGGAAAGCGAGCATCTGGGCCTTGTGGGTCGGATTCAGCGCCAAGAAAGGCTTGTCCCTCAACCTCTCGGACAATTTCCATGTCTCGTTGTTGTGCAGATGCTCGTAGAACTGAGCGTTCTTGCTGGAGCACGTGAAACCGAAATCCGCGCCGTTCTGATGGTGATCGGCGAATCTTTTGTCTCGTTCTCGCTCGAGACAAACGCCAGTGAGCGCTTTGATCTCGCCGGTTGCGTTGGCGTACAAGTAGATCCGCAAAACTTCGCTGATGTTAGCGTGAGTGATGTCTGCTTGTCGAAGACTCTGGCCCAGGCCAGTCGTATGACGAGCTGGCTGAGGTATGCCTGGGTCCTCGATAGCGCAAACTAGAAGGTGCGTCATGACGGACAATAATTCTTCCTCGGCTTCCTCGTCGTTGAGCAGTGCCATTTGGAGACTCTTTAGGCTTGGCAGGGAATCCATATCTAAAAAAAAATATTGTTTTAGTTCTATTATATTTTCTACACTGAGCTAAAGCTACTAGAAAATAAAGAAATAAATATTTTGTTTGATAAAATGAGTACAAATATTTATTTTTGGTTATATTGAAATAAGTTTAATTCTTACCAAAACCTAGTGTTTCTCCAAAATTGTGCAAAAACTCAAACACCATCACTATATCGGCGAATGCTTGCCCAGATAGTTTTAGTCCTGGAATTCTCTTTATGTCCGGTAGAGGTCTGTGATCTGATAGTAATGAGAAAACGAGCATGAATAACTCTCATCTTGTAATAATTCATGACTGTACAAATAAAACGGCATTTTAATCGAACCTGTCAGTTCCATGTCTTCGACAGGCTTCCTGATTTGCTCCACCAGTTCCATCTCCATTTTGCGCTGTTCCGCTCTTTTCTCCTTGTTAGCTATCCTCTCGGCTCTCGCCTCCAGACGTTTCTTTTCCCGCTCTTCCATCTTGCGACGATTCTCCAGCGCCCTTATCAGTGCCATATGTTGCCTTCTTCTTTCTCTTTCCTATAGCGTCCCAATCGACAAGCAGGATCGTTAAATTTTCGAATTACAAAGTCCTATCGTTTATCGATATGGCACAACCAGAAATGAACGAGGTGCGATGATAGGAAAATAATTTGATCGATGATTTTTTTTATTTAATCTCTTCCTCTGTACGTAATGAGTATGAATTCGCAACAAAGCGTTATGCTTCTACCTTTTTCTCCTCACCGTGCAAACATTGTTAAAATGATGATTGCGGCGAGAAACTCTCTCACACTAAATTCCGTTCATAAGCACGTCTCCCTCGCACGCACGGACAACGACAAATTCTACAACCGTCCCATTAAAAAAAAAAAAAATGCTTTCACGAACTACGTATATAAGTATATAATCACTACGGCAATCACAAACTGCATCCGTACGAGAATCGACGCGTATCGCGCTCGAGAAAATTCTCAAACTCGAATAAAAGTAGAATAACGTGCATAAAAAAAACAATTCAAACCAAAACTAAGTAAAGAACTACACCATTTATGTAGTGAAAAATCTCTCGTCCCATAGATAATAATAGACGTAGAGAGCAAACTTAATGCCTATCTCATTGTTTTTTATTCGACGTAAAGTGGAAAATGAGGATAAGAATCGCGAGCTATTAGAGATCGAAAATTGAAAATTGTGGATATTCGAAGGATTTGATTAGAACGGTATGTGCTATATCTGAGAATTGGCGTTATTTGTTGGCTAAATTGGGCCACGAGACATACCAGCTCGACGGTGTAGAGCATCTCGCGCTGCTTGGTGAGCTCCTGCATGTACATCTGCGGCACAAAACACATCCACAGTCCACAAGTGCTCAAACGACACGTATTCGCAAAACTAATAGTCTCTCAGCTGTTGTTTGTTTTACTTTGCCCACGTGACGTATCGAGAGGAAGCAATCGATTCGCGTTATAATTTTTGAAGAGACAAATCTAATAGAAGCACTCAAAACATCGAGAGTAGCAAGCACTACGAGATTTTCGAGTTCGCCAATTTTCTTCCAGTAATCGTAATTTTTTCAGCACACGTGAGGCAATCGTAGAACCAAACATTCTAATGACAAACAAGAAAGCGCGCTTTTCCGCTATTTAATATTTCTGTAACCATTTTTCACGTTGAGCAATTTCAATGTAAATTTTTACTGATGAATTGATGAAAATGAGATAGAATGAATAATTTCTACAATTAGGCACGCGAGAGCTTGACACACAGACTAAATACTACTGCGATAAAGCATTGATCGCAAAAATAGTAGCAATCCACAAAACTCACCTGCTCTTTCAACATAACCGCTTGCTGCCTCTTGAGTTCGCGCTCCTAGATAATAAAAAGTTTATGCTTATTATTTTTCATCACATTTATTTATGTATTTATTGAATAACTTCAGCAAATTTTTTTTCAGTGTACCATTTTTGGACATTATTACGTCAAAACAGAATACTACATGACAAAAAAGCTCAGAGTGAGCTTTACAATAGATATGAATATCGAAAGGAACTAAACAATCATTTTGGCACGTGTACATTAACATATCGACTTTTAGATTACCTGTTGCTTTCGTTGTTGTTCCTCCAGTCGAAGCTTCTCCACCTCTTCCTGACGTTTCTTCCGCGCCTGCGTACACGCCATACATACGTCACTCACATCCATAATCACAATTGGACATAACAAATTTAATCGATAATTGTACTCTAGTCTTTTATCCCGTTAATAGCCGATTGAAAAGCCGATCGTAAAAAAGGTACAAATTACGACAAATTGCGCGAGGAAATTTAACTACAACGAGACGAAATCGACTTCTATCCTGGACTTGCGTTCTCTTTGTTTAATTTGTACCTTTTACGAAAATAACACCATGTTTACCGTGTTAATCGAGAATCGTGTTGTGCTAAATTGATCGTGAATTTCTGATCTATACTACTTGCGCTCGAATACGCGCTCTGTTCGTGCACGAAGAATATTGTTGTGATCTTAGTTTGTGTTATCGTGAAATTGAAACTCTACGTGTACCAAAGCGCGTTACGGTGAGAGGGATTTCGTTATTGAAGAGTAATCGATTCTCGACTATGCTCGAGTGAAAAACAAAAGACTACAGTCTCCTACTTTTGACAAAAATTCCACAGATTAATCTCGTTGGAGCCGTACGACGATATATTATAATTACCTCTGAACGAGCAGACGTGAATAAAAAATATATCGGACAAATACAAACAAATATTCAATATATTAATGAAAAATTACAGATAAAAACTTTATATACCGTTCGAAGAGAGTTAGAAAAAACATGCTATATATGAAAAGAATTCCCGATTAAACGTGATCGATATATTAAAAAATTGCAGCAAAGCAGAGTGGAGAATGATTACTGGAAATAAATCCGTTGTGGTAGAATGAATAGTGAAAATTGCTACGGTTCAAAGAAAAATTTGCAGGAAAAAACATTAACCAACACCGATATATGTTACGGAAGTTTCAATAGAGAAAAAAAAAATTGTGAAAATACAAAGAGAAATATCTGCCATGCAAGGGCCAAGCCATACCGCTTATGTATATACATATAATTATATCAATGTTTAAATTTATATTAAAAACAGTAATAAATATATTAATATATATATATATATATATGTACTATAATATATAATATGTAATACAACTTTAAATATAATATTTTAATCGCGTTATATACACATGTATAGTAAAATGTAGGCATAAAAAATGAACGTGTTACCGAAAGAAGAAAATAGCTCGTATTCGTATAGTTGAATTTTGTTTTATAAAACGATTCTTTGGCGAAAAATACGTGGCATGCTGTATAATCATTTAGCTAGCTGTTATTTGTATAGTGACAGGAGAAGCTAGGCACAGGATAGCGTTGCAACAGTCGGTATATATTTATATATTACGTAAATATTACGTGTGTGTCATCGTATACATGATATACAATATTATGTCAACTTCTGTCAGCCTTTTGGCGAATCTCGTACTCCTACACGATCACGATAACGGGATTCTCATTCACACACGATATTGGCGTAATAAAAATTGTCACCCATGAATCTAAATTTTCTGGCAACAGGCGTTTTTTTTAAACCTCGTTTCCACAACAGGGAAACCAGTCATTACATTCTTTTTTTCGCTTAAAGGATTTTCACCGAATATTAATTGAAGCATTGGAAGTAGAACTACAAGGTTACATGCTTTGTATTGTCTAATATATATTTTTTTTAACGATTCAATTATTGCCGCTGGATGCGCACAATTCTCACAGCTATAGGTGTGCATCTATAATACGTGTTTCTGGTTCTCTACCTATAACACTTCTCTTGTTTTTTTGTTTTCATTTCGTGTTCTCAATTTGCAGAAAGAAATCGGCATCTCTCGACGAGACAAGCAATTAGAGAACGATCGAAACTCAACGGCGCGAATATCATCTGTAACTCGTTATTTCGAGCGTCTCGACTACCCCGACAGACGTATTTGCGCTGGAACGAAGTTTATTCTCCACATACGAACGTGCAATTCACGTACCAGAAGTACACGCACAGAGAAAAGAGCGAATGTAGATACGCGGTGCAAAACATAAACCGCAGTCTCGATAACTTTTCATGTTTTTTGAGGGGAAAGAGAAGAGAAAAAAATAAAAATTACATTAAAAATAAAAGTCTGACAAAGCTACTCAATATTTATTCAAAAGTGTAAAAATGAATATTCAATTTGATGAAATAAATTATTGTTCGAGATTAAATATCAGTCGAAATAAAATTAATGTCGGTAACAAACATTCTTTTTCCTAGCAAATTAAATATTTATTCGAACGTATTGAAATAAATATCGAGTACGTTTAAGGAATTTTTATTTTCCGTATAGAAAAGATAAAAAAAATCGGGTTTTCTCTGTGCGAAGCTACGACAACTACGATAGTAAGCCAAGATGCACTTAGGCACATGAATCACAAGAACGTCTCTTCGATTTTCGTCGTTCGTTTTGCCTTTTATCGAGCGGGGCACGCTGAAGGGTACAAAACATTCACAAACATTCAGGGGTTGGAGGAGTTGAGTAACAAGGATGGGTTTGTCACGGTTCACTAGACGCAGATAAACGGACACTGACTACACTACGAACACTCCAGCGAATGCTCGTGCGGGGGACCAGCTTTACCAAAAAAATTTCGATCCGTGGAGAAGAAATAAATGAATTAAATGGAATACTTAATATCAAGTATTTAATTAGTGTTTAAAATATTCAGTAGGAGTAAAGCTGCTCCCGTACAAAGGTCGTGTATGGATTCCGACGTACAAACGAGAGCGGGATAAGAGTTCACTTCTTATCCCCCTCTGCACCCTACGGAGTGTTTGACGAATGGCGACTAACGTCGAATGCTGATAATGGAAGGTGGCTCGGTATGAAAATCTTTTTTTTTTGGGTCAGAAGGTCAAAGGTGAAGGTTACTGACGGTGAGGTGGGGGAGTTGCATACGGCATCCTTACCTCGATGAGCTCCTGATTTTGCGTCTGGGTCTGAGCCTGCTGGGTATTCTCGGACTGTGCAACCACGTGGTTGGCGTTGGAGTTGGCTAAGTGACCCGGCTGAGCGCTCTGACAGAGGTTAGCAACGACGGCGGGCGTCAGCTGATGCGGTGCGAGGACGCCGGCGTTGCCGCCGGGCATCGTCATCTGACCGATCACCGCGTTTATCGTGGTCGGCGTCGGCGTGGGCGTCCGCGTACGAGCCGAGGAAGTGACCGGGCCGACGTGGGACTGGTGGGTGGATTTTTTTGGCCCGTCCTCGGGGTCGGAGTGTTGCTGCTGCTGTTGCTGCTGCTGCATCATGTCCCGGTTGCGCCAGCTCTCGGCGATGCTCTCCCGATTCTTCCAGATCGTCGCCACCGTGCTGCTGGCCAGACCCAACTCGCGCGCCACGTCGCTCTTGCTCTTACCGCGCTCGATCTCTTGGATGATCTTCATCTTCTGCTTGATCGTGAACGCGAGCCGCTTACGACCCTGCGTTTTTCTCATTTTCATAGGGATGCCCAGTATAATCGATCGCGAATCGCGGAACACACTCGGGGGACTCTACTCTTCAAGTTCGCACCTCTTTTTTTCTGTGCTACCACTACTTGTTTTTGTCTCGCTCGTTCTCGCCTAATGCCTCGTGCTCGGGTGGTTTCTCGATTTTTTTTAAAGATTGAAAATTTTTGCTCGACTAGCTAAATTAGGTGCTATTGCTGGTGGAACTCGGTCTCTTTTTTTTCGTACTCGTGGTATTTTTGAAATTTCCGAATCGAATCGAGAACCGAGATTTCGAAATAGCCGTGTGAAAGTGAAAAGAGGTAAACCATGTCGATTAGGATCGATTATCGATCGTGTGGGCATCCCGTTTTATTTTATATTTTTTATTTCACGTTTTGTTACTGTTAACCCAGGCGTTACCTACGGCACGATTAGCTGACGCATTTTTTTGTTGTACTTGTTTTTTTTTTGATGTTTTATATTTTTTTTCCCTCTTGTTTTTCTTTACTCTACGTGTACGTGTGTTCGGGCGCAATGAACGTATCGGTGCGTGTGGATGTCGAATGCGTGTATGAATACGAGAAGGGTAGCGAATAAAACGGATGAGTGACAGTGCTTGATGGGATTATGATGTTATTTTCATTTGCCATGGGATCAGGAAATTCGGATGCAGGGATGAAGAAAAAAAGCTGGCATTCTTGACCCGTTTCGTCAACGACAAAAAGGACAAATCAAATTTAGCCAGATGATGAAAAAAAAAAAAATAAATTTTGGAAAATAAAATCGTATGATATGCACAAAAATCAAACGCTTTGATTTGCATACTCAACTCATTATACCTGAAGTAGTGAACTTAAACTGAAAACGCTACAGCTTATACAAAGAATTAACGTTCTCTCAACCGTTCTCGATTGTTTTCACTCTGATTTATTCATTACTGCTAACTAAAATTAGTTTAAAATCGTCGTATTTCGGTCTAGAGAAATACGTCATCGGTCCGCTGTGAGTCTTTCACAGAAATGTATAAAATTAAAATATTCAACTCATAATTCGAGTTCGAGAAACAAAAAGTACTACGGTAAACTAATTTCTTTCATTTGATAAAAAGAAAGGCAAATAAACAGCGAATTAACCAAAATTTAACGGAATTATTAAATTAGTAAATGTGTAAATTAGTATTTTATTTCTCGATTCCGAACGATTCTCACTTAACGTACATTAAAAATTCAGTGCGAGATCTAAAGAACGTGTCTTACAGTTTATCGTTAATTTTCTGTGAAAGTTTATCGAATACGTCCAGTCGGTAAAAATATAACGAACCATGTTGAATTAGCGCACAGTTGAGTCAATTTTGGCCAAATTAACGATTATACGTAATGCTAATAATAGTTAATATTCGGTTTAAAATAAATTGCCTCGAAAAAAACGTAAAAAAGAACGTAAAGAACACGGTAATAAAGGGCGGGGAGGACATGCTGGATTCTCCTGTCACTATCGCTAGCGAGATATTATTGGCTATGGGAATTATTGTGGCTTGGCGGTATACGTGTGTCATTAGGACGATATTTGGGGCTCGTGGGTAAATAGTATATAAAGGGGTTCATTTTTTCGGGTTTTTATGCGAGTATAAAAGAGTATCTATACAAAATATCCATGTAAAGATTATATGAATGGTATATATAAATAGATGTACCTGATTATGTACATTTATTTACATATGTAAATAAATACAGCACACACAGAGAGCATGCGACACGCACGACAGGTGGACAATATACAAAAACGTAGATATCCCAAATAGAATAAGAAAACAGTTTCTTGTGAATGAAACAACGAGATATATCGAGATATGAATTCAAAGACGATTTGGAAAAAACAAAACTTACCTCGAGAAGCTGCTGATTTCTTATTTCGCGTTCGCGCCTCACGGCTTCCTGCCTTTCGGATTTCTCTTGCTCTTTGATCAATCTGTCGAATCGAAAGTATAAATATTAATTACAATTCCAATTAACCAAATAAATTCAATAAACGTTGGATTTGAATAATTTTTACCTCGCTTGCTCTTTGTGACGTTGTGCTTCTTCCTTGGCCAACTTTTTGGCATACATTAACTTGTCCCTCTCGTACTGATTGTTCGCCCTTACATCCCTAAAGCCACCGGCAGCTCTTAACTCTTCGAGCCTTCTGGCCACTTCCTGGGCACCTAATCTCACGAACTCGGCTTCCGCCAGGCCCATCGTGGGCTGCAGAAATTCACCAACGAGTGGCTTAGAAGAGAACGAAAAATTCGCTGACGTCAACTCCGCGGGGTTCTGTTGTTCTAGAAACTACACAGGAAGATCGCTCATTATGGATACTCAAAAGTTGAAATAGCTCGACATCTTACCTTGACCAAGTCCTGACTATTTCTGAAAGTTTTCCCACATGGACTGTAGTATGAAACGTCACCCTTGATAACGCCCGTCTTACCGAGTCCCTTAATCACAGTTTCTCGTTTCCAACCGCGGTCGAGCGGTACTTGCAAATCTCTATCGCTGGGCTTGAGTTTTCTACGCTTCGCGTTCGACATGCCGTCTGGGTTATCGTCGTCGGTGTCGGTAACGACGTCGGTATTACTACCGCTCTCGCTTGTTATATCCATGTTGCTTTCCTCGCCGGAAACCTCCATCAGTTTATTCTTCATTTTCTCCTGCAAAGAGCGCTAACATTGCAAGAATGGATTTAGTGAAAAATCATAAGAAAAACAAAACTGAATAGAAGCTAATCTGGACACCTGTTGACGATATATAGTTGAATCAACTTGTTCATATTTTTAAATAAGAATTTTAGAATAATTTAAAAAAATGATATAAAATTGAACTAAATTATGTACGTGACATTTTATACAATTATAAAACAAATTAGTGAAAATCAATTTAATTTTAATTACAATGCAAAGGGTTGAAATTCTCAAAATGGATAATAGATGTGGTTTTCGAGAACCAACCTGATTCTTGTCGTCGACTTGAGCGCTCATGGAATTGTGCAATTGTGCTGCTAATATGTTGGATCTGAGAAGTGAAACTTGGTGGGACGAGAGGGGTACGCTTGGGTCCAATGCGGGGGTTGGTTTTATTCCGAGTGCCCTGCTCTGCGCTAGCAGCGAGGCGACTGTGTTTTTCTTCGGTTTCGATACTCCACGGCCTAAGTTCCTGGGACGACCGTCCTTGTGGTGGGTGATCGTAGCGCTCTCGCTCTCTTCGCTACCGCTACTCGGCCGTTGTGGTGAATCCGCGGCAGCGAACAGCTGTGCCAACGATGGACTCGGCGAGGCCGGAACTGGCACGGAGTTCTGCGGCACTCGTCTCGGTTTTGGACCTGGTTTTCGTCTCGCTGAGAATTCATAATTTACTGCTTAGTGAATTAATAATCGTTACTATCTTAAATGTTTTAAATTATGAGAGACGAAGATTAGAATAAAATACGCTAAACTCTCAAATCTGAACATCGATAAGGATTTTTCTTTTTTCGATTTTAGATTCAGGTTTTCAAAATGGTTATATTTGAGGCAATTGAGTGTATTACAATTAATTTGGAGGAAAGATAAAAACATTGTACAATTTTACTCACATGTTCGGTCAGAAGCTATCAACGACTGACTTAAATTACTGAGTTGACTAAGTGGCTGATTACTCGACACCGGTGAGCTGCTGCTGACCGTTGACGGTTTCAGCGACAAATTTAGAGGAGCATCTGCGTCGCTTGAGTTGTTGACGTTGCTGGTTGTGTACGAAGGCGGCGCCGACAACACCGAACCATTCGTAGAGTGAGCTGGTAGCTTGATAACTTCGACTCGATCCACCGGCTCTCTGTAGTCGTTCGATTCGCTCTGCAATTGCGGCAAAATTCTCGTTATTTGAATGTTAGGTTATGGGCGCTTTATCAGAATTATTTATGCAACTATTTTCAAAATAAAAAATTATGTATAATTTTTATTTTACTATTAATTTCATAATTCTGAATTCATTTTTTTTGTATTCATATGATTTGAATACTCACTCCCGAACGATTGTACTTTCTAGGCTCCATAAGCAGAGACGTGCTGGACGTTGTGTTTGTTTGATGTGCGCTGAGAGCTGTGACCGCAGGAGGATGAACACTAACGCTCGGGGAATCAAGCGATATCGTTTTCTTCCTACCGCGATTCGTTGTACCAGGTATTTTCGGTCCGACAATACTCGACGTGTACTTGATAATTTCAGTGTCGGGTGGTAACCGCACTCCTCCCAAAATGCTGCTGGGATCGCTAAAAAAAATAACGCGACAATTAGTCGTTTGTTAAAAATTATCTATCCGATTAATCTTCCTCACCTTCCCTCTTTCACAGAGCTACAAATTGTCAGCATGAAAATGAATTCATACAATAAGCGTTTATCGACTAAATAACTTGGCGTTAACTTCAGATAATAACGAAAAATGAAATGAACGGATCGAATAAATTTGAATTTGCACGTATTCGGAGTGTTAATTCTTAATATTCACCATTTAAATAAAATGAAAAATTCAGAATATTAATAACGTATGATAAAATTTGTATTATACTATAGAAAAACAGTTATATTTTCGTATTTAAATTGTGAATATTTTCACGAATGTTTCCAAACGAATATCTGACTAAAATTTAATCTTTTTTCAGTTGGAGGATTTTTCTCACCTGACGACATTGGACTGGGAATTTGGCGTGTTGCTGATGCTACTCGACGAGGTGTTGTGATGCGAACTTGTGATTGGTGCCTGTGACGAGATGGGTAGACTACTGCTGCTGGTCATGCTCGGCGTTGTCGAGCTGCTGCTGCTCGACGGCGTCTTGTGACTCTTGCTTGACTTAGCTGCAATTTTCAACGACGATTACAACCCTGAAAATCAGGCGGATGATAAGGAAACGGTCGCGATACTCACACTTACTGGACTTTACCGACGATATGGGAGGAGGATTGAGTAAGGACGTGGGATAGGGCGGTAATAAACTTTCGGCACCAGGCGGGAATCCTGGGAGTCCCGCGGCTCCTTGGAGCCTGGCGAGGTACTCCTGTGTCGCCAAATGGGAGGCCATTGTCCACCATGCTGCGCTGGCTGGATTAATTCCTATCGGAAAATAAAGAAATGAGTAACATTTTATTCTACACTACATTTTTTTAGGTTTGTAATTTATACTGAAAATTTGTCGAATCTACTTAATATTTTAAAATATAAAAACGAATGTTTATTTAGAATAATAAGTTTAAAATGAATGAATATTAAATATATTTCTTTATTAAAATAAACTTGGTATCTATAAACTACACGGAGAGAATAATTGTAATATTCACCATTCTACATAGTAACAAATCTCATATTTTGCCAAACTCATAAATGGTATTATGTAAAACAGTAATTATTACAATCTTCATGATAATATTGGTGAATATTACTACTTTTTTCTCTTCGTGTATTTTGTCTTACAAATTGATTTCAAGAGTACATTCAAATATTTATTTTCAATCTGTTCGCTCGATATGGTAAAATTGACCGTGCGATTTACCTAAACTAGCGGCTTGACTGGCCGCCACGCTCAGAGTTCCCAAGCTGCTGTGAGAGTAGGGCGGTGGTGGCGGTGCTGTCGCGGGTGTGTGGCCCCCGAAACCTGGCGCCGAACCGCCGCGGCCGAGTATCGCATAAGCCGATGGCAAATGATGGGCCCCCAATCCGTAACCACCCGGCATACCGCCGAACAGCGACGATGCCGTGCTATCGCCTCGGGGCCAGTAAGCTGAAAACAAACCGAAAACCGAATAAATATTTACACTCGAAATCCCAAAAAATAGTGTCCCGTTTCTATCTTTACATCGATTTTTCCGTTCTGAATTTCTAGCCCGAGTCGAAAAATTTGATCGGTTTCTAGTCCGAATTTATACGATTTTCTTTAACTTTGTTCGATGTTTGCAATCGAACTTATGAGGGAAAAAATTAATTGTCGTATTTGTAAATTTAATAACAATCGAGTATAAAACATCGATTTTTTTGAGAGTTGAACAAAATTCTCAAGTCGAGAGGTTTGGTTATTCATCGAGTTAATTGGGAGGAAGGGAGGGAAAACTGTTACGGCAATGCGATTAAAACGAAACTCGAAAGCCCGTTGCGCAATTTGTTGCAGCAGGGGGAGAGTGGAGGAAGAATAACCGAGGGAAGTGTTGTACCGTTGATTTTCTATAACTAAGTGAGACAGCCTTGAGTCAAGGCCGTGGCATTGAAATTCGAACGGGGCTTTAATTTATACCGTGCATTGACCTCGTCGGCCTTATACCGTTCTGCATACTTCGATCCGCGAGTGCATCGTTGCATTCGTTCCACATTCGAACGATTTTCCAATCGTAAAAATCGATTCAAGGTCGATCTATTCGAATATCGAACCAAGATCGACAAATTTCCATTCGTTAAATTTTCATTTATTGCGAAAAGTTCGCGAGTGTCGATTAACGTCGAACGCAAGCGTTACGATAATTTTCTCGCGGTCCCGGGAGCGGGGCATAAATTTTCCCGGCCAGTGGAAGTTGCCGGTTTTATCGTTACCGAATGAAGTCCATGTAAATCTTCCCACTCATTGTCAGCGTAAAACTTCGAAATGAGAATCGGAGAGAAAACTCGATAATCGTGTGTTTGCTCGGACTTTGGATCGCGGAGCTTTTCGTGGAGAATCGATACAGCAATTACCGCGCGCGACGTGAAGTTTCTTTTATCGTCTCCGAGGAAAAACCTAATCTCGGCTCGAGATAATAACGTTTATCGATAGATCGCAATTCAAATATAAACTCACGTCGAACGAGTGACTTATGAATCGCGTGTAGAATCTACGGAGGCGAGCTAGATCCGAAATGGAGAACGTAGAGGTTGTGTAATCGAAGCCTATCGTCATCCATTGTTCGAGCGGACGGCATCGTGACGAGCCTGGATGGTTCCGCGTTACGCGAGTCTGAGAGAGAGAGAGAGAGAGAGAGAGAGGAGCGGGGCTTGCGCCCGCAGAAACGCAGAGCGTAAATGAAAAGAGGGCGAGGCACGACGGAAAGGGGCGGAGAGTTACGGGCGCAGTCTCGGTACTGCAGGGATATCGCGGTATTACGAACGAGCGCGTAAACCTTCCACCACCATTCCCTGCGCCTCTCTATATCTCCCTCGCCCTACACCATTCGAAACTGGAGTCCGAATTTCCCTCGTTATGGGACACATGTTTGTCTCGCTCTCGCGAAAATTCTCTGACGCCCAGTCTGTGATTTCCCACTGTAATTCAATTTTGCTACAATCGAGTCTCGTTATAATTCGAAAAATAAGAACTTCTCGTTCGGATTTTAAGTGGTTTTTTAATCGTTCCGCGTTTGAGAATGAATTTGACCATTCTTATCGGTATACTGAGAAAATATCGATAAGAATTCAGTATTTTGAAAGGTTCACGCTCGGGTACAGTTGCATTTGATATAATGAAAATCGATTTTCCGAATTTCCTATTTTTATTTGCGAAAATAAAAATAGAAGAAACAAACTTTCGATGATATCATTCTGTTTTCATAAAAAAAAACTCTGATTTATCCGTGAGATTTAATTGTACCATTAATTTCATCAATGACGATAAGATTTATGCCTCGGAGGAAAGAAACAAACCTCGATACGATTTTAATCATCCACGTCAATTACCGTCGCTGTAAATCACAAGCCAGTAGTTTCCTCGTCGAAAGATGAAGAAATCCGAGTAAAAAAATAAAGTTCGAGCGGCACATCCAAGTTGGAACCAAGCTAGTCGAGATATTCATACCGGAGCCAAGTCTTACTTTCCGCGAGTAAGAACTCGGAGTGGCGAACGATCGTACACGAATTGACTAACAAAGAGAGACTGAAAAAGAGGAGCGCAAACATCGGAATCGAATTCGCGCGAATCGTTCCCTCGCCCCCTCGACGCCATCAACTTGCGGAATGACCGATCGATAAATACGCAGAAAGGGGCGCGTAACAGCTGACGTGCGTTCGAAGAGAAAGAATAAAACAAAACCGAGCGAGAGGTAAAATAATTCATTCTCCTTGGGAGTAACGAGAGCGAGAGAGGGACGGGGTCAGTCGGAGAGGCGTTTATTGCGTGCCGCTGGTGATTTACGGTCTGGTGTAACGACTCGTCGTCGTCGGGCGCGGCGTCGTGTGACGTGTGCGACGTGTACGCCGAAAAAACCACAGCCCGGCACTTCCGCTGATAAAGATTCGCCAGTTTCTCTCTAATCGCTCAGTTCTGCACTCCACGAGGAAAATTCTCCTCGAATTAGTCCGCAGTCATCGTCTACTCGCAGAAATCCAAAATAAACCAATAAAGTACTTAATCCGATTAACTCTCGAGTGCCGGTGTTTTACATTTCGTAATATAAAATTTTACATTTCTACAATTTTTCTACGTCCGGATTCGTCGCGATTAGTCGAACAATTCAAAACAGGTTGGATAGAAATGAGGAAGAATATTGTCAATTTTTCCACTTGAAAAAAAAAAAATAATATTATTTCAAACGTTTAACGCTGTGAATTATATTTTTGAAATAAAATCATGAAATTCAAGCAACGGAATTGCGACAATAAAATCAATCAAATGTACCCGAAAAAGGGGAAAATATTTTAATTTTTTATTTCAGTTTTGCGCATCGAAAATTGAAATTCAATGCGAAACAACTTGGATATACACAGAGGTGCGATTGAAATTTATATTAAACTCGTGAAATGAGTGTAAAACATGTGGCTTCAAACAGGAATGGTTTGCCCATAAGAGTTTCAATCAAGGAGCGATATACTCAGTCGCACATCGATTGGCTTGAAAGAAAGTAAAAATAAAGAATTTATAATTTCACTATTGCATTCCTACGATGCAGCCCATAAAAATTATTCGATAATACGTTGAAATTTGCGAACGTATTTCCGATCTAGTTCATTGTAAGCATGCGTACACGCGAATCGACTGTATTATCCCTCGTAAATTATACAGTGCACGTAACAACTCTGGCGACCTTGAAAAACCTCGAAAAAGAAGAAAAAAATGAGCTTTTCGCGATCCAGTCTCGTGCATAATTCAGAAGTCGACGATTCGAGCGAGCGATACGCTCTCGGACGCAAACATTCGTGAGCGACAAATTTGAATTTTTCATTCTCTCTCGGTTTCTAAGAACTCAATCAAGGAGCGAAATGGCGTTTCCAGCTTAAAACTACCCCGCGTGTGTCGAAAATCCCCTCACCGAATTAAATTCCCGCGAACGATAGTTCTTCGCCAACTTGTGCTCTTTATTTTTTCTATTCTTTATGCCCCCCCCCCCCCGCGCGTTACCGAAAATGTCCATTCGTGGGCAACACACACTCGTGTATCGAATTCGAAGCACGGTAACCTCGTTTATCAACGCACACGTAGGAGAATCTATATGGAGAGATGGAAGAAGAAGAAGACAGCACGCGAACGTGTTCTCGCGTACGTGACGGCCGCTGCCCGTTCCCAGTCCCACCCACCCGTCGAAATTTATATTTTGACGAGACACGGCTCACGCACTCCGACCGAATCGATAAGATAAACACCCTCGCGAGGGTCTTGGAATTATTTTCTCGTTTTTTTTTTTAATTTCCTGGAATTCCGTTTCAATTTTCAGGGCGATGAAATTTTTACTCGCAAAATCGATGGATTTCGCGGCGCGAGATAAAGCTGAAATATGCAAACACTGTTTCGATATTACAGTGACGTATTTCTGGACCGTTGTTTGGAATATCGTCGCTCGAAAAGAGGGGAACGAGAAAGAGATTTAATTGACATTTCGATAATCCACCGGCATTCCGATTTCCGTTCCGCTGTTTTTATTTATGAAATCGAGCCAGCGCTAAAATGATCGCCGTGATCGTTCGCTCGCTCGAAATGGTTTATTAACATTCTATTTAAACACCGAATTTCAAAGCTGAATATCGATTTTGTCATCGCGCGACTTTATCCATTGATGTACGAGTTCGTAAACGCGAGCGGTAATTTTATTTTCGTATTCGATGATTGGACTCTCTTATCTCCGCTAATTGGTTCGGTACGCGATACCGAATGCAGTAGTACAGGAAAGTAAAAGTGAATTTAAAAATAAAAAAAATAGTACACGCTTTGCTTTTGGTGCGGAATATAACACCCCTGAAGTGAGGAATTCTCTCCAGAAATTTTCATTATGTACTCTCGCCAAATACCAATTAACTCAACATAACTTCACAGTTTATTTTCTCTAAATTCACTAGGGCTCTAAAACATTTCCTGGCATTAAAGTATCAAGACGTACATACAAAGAATTGAGCAGCAGAACGATGAGTCTGAAATGAGTAACATTTACACGCAACGAAAACTTGAAAAAATGTTTTTCGGACTTGACAATTTTACAAGATGTTTTGCATAATATTTTTATAATTTCTGTTGAAATTGTGTTGAAAACAACAAATGAGAAAGAGGGAAATAGAAAAACATGGAGAGAGAGAGAGAGAGAGAGAGAGAGAGAGAGAGAGAGAGAGAGAGAGAGAGAGAGAGAGAGATAGAGAGAATGATAGAATGAGGTAATGGGAGAGGAAGAGAGATTATTTTCACGATGTTCAATGAACTGAAAGTATCAAGATGTGCATACGAGGAATAAATGGGAGGGGAAGAGAGAATTTTCGCGATTTTCGATAAATTGAATATGAGCTATTAGATTGATACATAACGGGAAGGCGAGTCTGACGATTGGAACGTCGCGTTTCAACTTCCATATATCCAAAAGATGCGCTATTGGTACGCGGAAAGAGCGAAAGAGAGCGTAGGAACTGTGGAAGCGTCGGAGCCCCGGCTGGGCGGCTTCAAACGAAAACTCCGGTGCGTCCAACGAGTTTGTATCGAGCGCGTAGGAGGTATAAAGCGCCTCTCTCGCTCTCTAGCTCGCGCATCCGCACCCTCACCGAGCGCGCGAGCGAGAAAGAGAGAGAGAGAGAGAGAGAGAGAGCGAGAGAGGAAGAGACAGAAAGAGGGAAGACCAGGTTGGCTCGCGCTTTAGGTGGGAGCGAGATATTTTGCCGAAAGCAAGAGAGGAAGAGAGAGAGAGAGCAGGGGACAAAATGAGAACAGCGAGTGCTAGGGAGAGAGAGAAGGAGAGGAAGCTTCTCGTAGCGCGATGCCGCTGCAGAACGCGCCTCGCTGGATGCGCGAGGGGGCGAAGGGGGGGGGTGACCGGAGAGGAGGAGTTGGATGAAGTAGGGGATGACGGTGGCGGTAGTGGCGAGAGGGGGTGGAAAAGAGGGGTGCACCGCTCGTGCTCGGTGCCGCAGACCGAGGCCATGGGTAGGCGAGGTGAGGTGGCAATCAATAAATATACAGAACCAGCAAAGTACGAGGGAGAGAGAGAGAGAGAAATATATATATATATATATATATATATAATGCGTATAAAGAGAGACGGGAGCAGACGAGCTGGTCCGTTGTTGCGTCCCCACAGCCCCACGGACCTAACCGGCGAACTAGCTAGAGAGAAATAGAACGAAACGGAGAAACGGAACGAGAGAGAGAGAGAGAAACTGCACAGGGGTGTGATAGACAGATCAAACGAGAGAGATGAGAAAGAAACGAGAAAGGCTTCTCCGGCCGGCGTAGACGGAGAAAGAATTTCTCGAGGGCGTTAAACCAACTCGCACGACGTTCGCCTTAAATTCGAACTCCGGCCCTCCCCCACGTCGAGTTAACGCGAGCGCGATAAAATTAACGACGGGCTTACGAATCCCACTATACGCGAGTTCCCCGATCGAGAAAAATTGTTATAAAAATTTGATCGCGTCTCCGAAGCGGCCGTAAATTTTATTCGCGAGATAACGAACGGGACGGGGGGTTCGTTATCCTATCGGCGGAAATTCTCGTTTGTCCGGGGTAATGCGATTAACGAGCGTCGGTTTTTCGGCGCTCGATCGTCTGAATAAATAAAATTTAATCGTACCTCCGAAGAGGGCAGTCGGATCCAGCAGCGGATTGGCCTGGTCCGCCTGGAGCTTCTCGGAGGCCGAGGTGGCGCCCGTTGTCGCAGCCGAAGCCGCATCGCTACCGACTCCTCCGCCACCTCCACCGCCTCCGCCCGATGCGGAGTTCTCCTTCTCCATGCCACTTCCCTGGAACAACAGAAAAAAAATCGTATAAATCGCCGGAGCGAATAATCAACGAGCGAGGGAGCGAGCCGAGTAGAAAAAAAGACTTATTTTTAACTCGCCGAATCAACATTTTTTGTCAGACTTAGACTTGAACTTAAACTCAGACTTGTGAAAAAAGTAGAATTTTTATACGAATTTCGATTTTTGAGTCTTAGTTTCGTAATTGTATTTAAAAATCAAAATTGATATTATTTTTATTAAATAGGTTGACGTCAAGTTCAAGCTAAATTGAAATCAAGCTGAAGATAGTTATGTTTAAATTAAGCTTTATTTCTCGTCTCGGAGAGAGGAGAAAGAGAGAGAGCGGATGGTAAACGAGATATTATTAATAATCCAACATCTTGAAATATTAGCGCCAGTTTCAGGCCCGTTGACGTCATTCATTGCGAATTTACGCGATCGGGAATTCACCGGAATTTCGCACCCCGAGGAATTCATAGTGACGCGAGAATTAACCGGTTTATCGTGCTCGATTAATTTCCAATTCACGGGGTGAATAATCGGGAGGTGCGGCTGATCGATATTTTTTGACGTTCAGTGATAAGCGATTATATATTAATGCCCGATAAGAGAACAGTTATCGCGAAAATAGGTAAATGGGCGAATTCGCATTCGGGAGTTGCAATCGGCCGAAGAAAGGCTTCCTACGGAGCGCTTTAAATAAAGGTCATTTTCCCCGCCGTGTGTAAATCGGAGAGGAGGAGGGGGAGGAGAGGGAGGAGGAGGAGGAGGAGGAGGAGGAGGAGAGGGAGGAGAAGGAGGAGAGGGAGGAGGAGGATGAGGAGGAGGGGGGAAAGCGGTGGGGATGCCCCTCCGGCGCTTCAATCAGCTGACTGCCACTCCCCACTCCATTGACTACGTCAGCTGTTGTATAAATATATATACTTCGGTTACAACGTTGAGTCAGGTTAGGTGCTCTAAGCTAGACGCTCACGCACACACACGCACGATTTTAATATACGAGCTTTTGCTATACAAACTCTGTTATTATCATACAGTTAGTACGATCGGCACGGAGTCTCGTGCGCATTAACGTAAACAGCCGAGCCCGAGAATTCGTCGTTATCAATGAGAAAATTGACTTACGTAAAATACGAAAATACGAGGATCGATGATTTACGAGCCGGTAGCACGTGGCTGTAATTCTATTTCGCGCGTTATGTTAATTCCGGTACCGGTTTATGCAAATGAGAATTCGGAATAGTAAAAACGAGCGTACGTTTCGAAGTTGAATGAAACGGCGCGAGTCGATGTAGCGAGGAATTGGCGATAATCGGAGGCCGATATTTTCTCGTATCGATATTTTTTTTCGATATTTTCATCGTTACACCGAGGGACGTAACGCGAAATGCACGCGAGGCGCATCTCGCCCTCTGGAATATCCGGGCGAGTCCGCGGGCTCTGTGTTCCCGGTTTTCAGAGGCCGGGAGTGAGGGCACTTGGTGTGTATAGTCGCTCGTAAATTGCCGAGTGGGAAAAGGAAGGAAAACTGGGAGAGGGGAGGGAAGCCGGAGGAGGGGAAGGGGCGAGAGAGCAAAAGGAAGAAACGCGCTCGTCCATCGATTTCTCGACCGGTATTACGTCGGGAAAGCTCGCGACTCCAGGAAAACTGGAGAGAGATGAGGCAATGCGAATCCTCTGTCTCGCTCTCTCCATCTTTTTCAGACTCGGGGAAAAACCGTTCTTAAAGAGTGAATCACTGGCTGCGTCACCGGCTATCAATTATCGAATTGCCGGGAGGAAATTCGATCCCGAAATTTCCGTTTTGTCTCCCTGTTTGACTTATTCGCGGGGGGTGGCATTACGAGAATTGCGTGAAGTTGTCGCGAAATGAGGTCAGATCGGGAAGTTCGCCGGCCAATGCCAGGCGAAGTTCAACAACCGGCTAGAGCGAGATGCTTCGAAAAAAAAGAAAAATATTCACAACGATTGGTAGGTTAGCTCGTAAAATTCATTGGGGCTCGTGATGTACGACACGATCGCAAGGAAACGCGGCCGGCGATGCGATCCGAAATTACCCCACGGCATCTCGGTTTTTCAAATGAAAAGCGAATAAAAAAAGGAAAAGCGATATCGACGGGAGAGCAGTAGCGGCAATACCATTAGCCCGATATTCGCTAAATTCACTTCCGCTCTCGTGCAGATGTATACCCGCTGCGATCGATAAGCTCAGTCCTCTCTCTCTCTCTCTCTCTCTCTTCCTCTCTTTCGCTCGTTCTCGTTCATCGTGCGATACATCACGCGCGTTTATACGGCGCGCACGAGCCAGCCGTTGCACAAAAGCCGCGCACGTATAGAACGAGCTAGAGAGAGATAGAGTGAAAGAGCGAGAGCGAGAGGGTGATTTCGAAGGGCGCGCCTTCCCAATAATGCGTCTCGCGACGAAAATACGTCGGAAAGGTGGGATATAATCAATCGACGAGGCAGCTCGAGCGTACCGGCCATTGTCGGTCCAATATCGCTCCTACTTGACTCTCGCTTCTTGGAAAAGAGATCGATCGTTTTCGAATACCCGAGTTTGGAATTTCGAATCTATTTCGAGGCTATTAACGGCGCCGAAGTCCACTCGTGACCTATGAATGAGGCCCCCTCCCCTCCCCCCGAATCGCGATATTATAAATTGAGCTGATTTAACTCCCCGGCCGAAGATTATTAATCGCGAGTAAAGTTTTCGCGATTCCACTTTTGGTCGGCGGATTCGCTTCGACGAGAAGCGCATCAATTATCTTCGCGGAAGTCTCCCCCTCTCGTAGATGCTATAAAGAGAGAGAGGGAGAACGGAAGAGAGAGAGAGAGAGAGAGAGAGAGAGGAAAGCGAGACAGCAAGGGAAAGATTCTCATATCGGAACGACTCGTACTCGCGAGAGGCCCGCGTTGGCGTCGTCGACTGCGAGGCGTGGGGGTGGAGGAGAGAGACCGAGGGTGGCTCAAGAGAGAGAGAGAGAGAGAGAGAGAGAGAGAAACGCAGAAGATAGCCGGGCGAGTTAGATCGGGACGAGAGGATCGGAGAAGGGGAAGGAGGGGCGGGAGAGAGAGAGAGAGAGAGAGAAGCGAGAGGAACGAGATGGAAAGAGGTGATCGCAAGAGGCGGCAGGAGGCAGAGGAGGAACAGCAATCAATACAGAGCCAGCAGAGCAAAACCATCCCTCGACTCGCCCCACCCCTCCCTCTCCTCTCTCTCGCGCTCTCTCGTGCTCCCTAACCAGCGCAAATACGAACGGTCCTGTACGGACGATATAAACCATAGGGCGTCGCAAACCGCTGGCTTTCTCGCGCGCACCGTTCGCCAGAGAAAGACGGAAAAACAGCGGAGAGCCGCTTTGTGACGAAACGAGTATCCTCGCTCGTTATAACCTTTCTAATTGATTATACAGAGACAAAGCCGGAGGAGCGATCGGGGCGAGCGCGCGTACCCGCACGCCCAAGTGGGTGTATTTTACACCGCGCAATGTCATCGGCAGAACGTCGCTCGCGAGCGTTCGAGGCTCGCCGTTATTGATCGCGAAACGATAATACCAGGCCGCTCGCACGCGTCCTATCAATTATGCGCATTACTCACGATTAGTTACGAAGCCTCATCTCATAGCAGAAGCCAGCTCCTAGAAGGGACTCCATCACATCTGAAACAGAAAGGCAAAAATTTTAGCCCGACGTTTTGCTAAATCGCTGGAGATTTTTCTTTCTCTCTTTTTCATCCCTACCCCCGGGATTTTTCCACTATCGGAACGCAAACGTTACGACCATTAGACGGTAACCGCCTCGTATTAGCATATAAACTCGACGGTTTTCTGGTCGTTTATTATACGCCACCTGCAGTTTAAGGCTCATCGTACGCGCCGATGAGTCCGGCTTGCGAGGAACGAGTTTTTCCGTAGAATCTTTTGGAATCTTCGCTCTTGGGGTTTGAAAATAAATTCGAGGTTGAATCGATTGAAAATTCGTTTATTGATAACTTTGTTGATTAATGTAATTAATCGAGAGTTAGTTATTGTTTGTTCATTGAGCAAAAAAAATTCTGAAGTAATTAATTAACAAATACATGTTAATTGATTACTGAATTTATCAGGCAAGAAATGGGGATGAATCTTATCGAAGAGCAAGGTGATAACACTCTTCGTGAATCCTGACCTAGCTCAATGTACGATATACGTATTCGTATACAGCATTTGCGAGGCAAGTACCCGGGCATTGTAACGAGGATGTATAGGGAAGAACGATATCGCCGGCTCTTCAAAAGATATCCATAATTCATGAATGGTCCCGATAGTACTACATTTTCTATTCCGGCGTATACGCGCATCGACGCAATAAATTACTGTCGCTCGTAAAATAAAAAAAAATAAAAAATAGAAAGACGTATGACACAGAGGGCATAAATGGGAGAGAGAGAGAGAGAGAAGAAAAGTGAAAGGAGCCCCCCGTGGAAGGTAAATCATTTTCCTCTCGATTTTCCTATCCGTGAATCGAGATCTGGGGTGAAAGAGAAGGCAAAGAATTATGGAATTTCGCGGGAGCTTAGGATCGAAGTTGTGCGAACAACGGACGCATGTAAATACGACGGATGAATGCGATGGGTTCGAAGCGTGCATTGCTGGAATGCGAAGAATATTTTACATTTTCTCGAGTTTTCATTGCGTTTTCATTACAAATTTCGCACTTATTGGACAAGAGTTCTACAAACCTCCGCGTGGTTCGACGAGAAAAAAAGAAGATAGCATCGAGGTTGGCTTTGTTAATCAACCTCGATTATTTCCCTCGATAAGGCGCCATCGTCGATCGATGAATGAGAAAAAGGTGGCATTAGGGGTAACCGTTCATTCAGAATTTCTCGCGATACCGCGTAAAACGATTACGAACTTCGCTTATTACCGTTGTAGCCTGTACTTCTCGAATTGTACGTCAATAAGCTATCCGTTTTTTCAACTCGAAACGAGCTCGAGATTAAAAATAATCGAAAAAAAAAAAATTCTACACACCGGGCGATCTCGTAGTAGAACTGGTTTTATTCACGAGAGTATTTTCCATTGAGTAGGAGAGCGAGTTCTGAATTTATTTATGTCGTGCGCGCACGCGCGAGAGCTAGTGAATGAAACTTTTGTTGTGGATTCTCCTCCCCCACTCCTCTGGTACTTCGCCTCAAAACTATCGCGTATTACTCATATTTGAGTATACACGCGAAACGCATACATATAAATAGCGGTCTCTCGCGCGCGCGCCATTCATATATTAACGCGTAAACAAAATACGTACCGGGTGTGCGTATTCGAAGGCAACGGCGCGCGAATAAGTTTCGCGCGGGAATGTACGAGTTTCGTCGCTTGCACGTGGAAAATTGCGGAGGGAGCGAAGGTATGAATTGCGAGTGTGCGTGGTGCTCTAGCGAGAGGGAGAAGCGCTGTGCGTGCTGTGCGAGAGTAAAAGAGAGAGAGAGAGAGAGAGAGAGAGGAAGAGAGCAAGCTGCATATAAATAGGCGTTATTTGTACCGAGAGGAGTTCGCGCACGGGCAAGAAAATACGCGACGCGATTCTCCGTTTCGAGGCCTTTATTTTCAACGCGAGGAGAACAAACGTATAGTACGTACACCGCCATACGGCGAATTGCGTTATTCATTCGGAGGGGGTGTGTGCGCTCGGCTATATACGCGTGTTTACACACGACCTTCCTGGGTATATGGGAATCTGGGTCAGTGTCTTCCCCGATTACGGCTCGATGAGCTCGTTTAAACTCTCCCCCTCTCTCCCCCTCTCTCCCCCTCTCTTTCTCTTTCTCTCCTTCGCTGATTTGACAAACACTGGAGGCAGACTTTTCGATCTCTGGATGATCCGCTACTTGGACTCTCCGCTGATAGTTCAGTAGATTGCTCACCGAGTCGAACTATTTTAATAGATTTTTTATTGGAATTAGAAAGAAAGTAATCAATATACTAAGAAAATACTGATAATAAAGATACTGCTTAGAAATTTTATGATCGAATAAAAAGGAGAATGAAAACGATTAACAATGAATGGGTATAAAATACCGACTTCTCAAGAACTGTACAAATTTTTTGACTCGGATCGTTTCGATAAAATTCAATAAAGGCAAAAACACACCCGGACGGGTTGTAATAGGTATCCCGATTATTATGTTTATCTAATAGTAGGAATGAGTTTACTGAGTTTTTCCGTGGCGATAATCGACTCTCGTTGCCAATGAAAACGGACGTTTTATTACCGCGATAATAGCGAAACGCTCGAGATTATCGGCGGTTGAGTGCCGATGATAATGAGCCTGAATTAAGTTTATCGACGGTATATCTCTCGCGAGAAGAACTCGCGGGACTGATTAGGCGCGAGATCCGCCAAAAAAGGCGAAATTCTCGAGTTTCCGCATTTACGTAAGCGCCGAAGGTTTTGCCGCTTGTTTATCGATAATTCAGGGAATGAGAATCTGTTCTCTTTTTTTCGAGAGCGTAATAGTATTCGATTATGATCTCTTTTTTTGCCGCTCGTACGCAACGATTACACGACGATAAATCGCGACAAACGAACCTAGCGGACTCGCGAATTCCGCAGAAATGAATGAAAATGAAAAAAAAAAGAACGAAGCGTGGAATAAAAAAGAAAAACCGCCGCGAGGTTTCGCACCTGCGTGCACGTTCCAGTTCTCAGGAGTATCTTGGCCCAGATTTCTCAGTCTCTTTATGCGAGCTGGTTCGCTCATTTTTTCCCCTCCCGCCGTTTTTCGCTCGAAACGTTATCGATGTGCCAGTCTCGCGATTTAAAAAAAAATAAAAAGTAGCAAGGGAAGGAGAAAACTATCACTTTGAGCGAAGTTCGGGCGCGGAGTTTGTAATTACGGCGCGCGAGCCGATGTATTCAAATGCAGTCGCGCGGAGGTAGACGGGATTTGCATACCGGTTAATGGATCTGTGGGAGGGGACCGGCGAGCGAGGGGGGAGACGGACGATTAATCAAAATTATAGCCGAATGATCGTTGCTCGATATATTCGATTATCAGCCACTGAAAATTGTTTTTCTTTCGGAATTGAAGTTATCCTTGAAAAATTGTGGATTCTAATACCCATTCGTAGAATTTATCCTGAATTGATCTAAATTACGGTGAACGGTCGGCAAAAAATTTCACGATAACACGTTTTTGTTTATTCAGGAAAATAACAGATTTATGTTGATCTGGAATAGCGCATTTAATAATAACAGTTTGAGATAATACCTTGTTATCGAAGAATCCACACTGAACTTCATGACTTATTCAATAAAATGAGAACGAGCGTCTCTCTCTAAACGTTTTATTTATTTGCCTCCGCTACGTGGAAGGGTTGAAATAATCGCGAGCGAATTGGCTGGGAGGGAGTGAAATCCGGCAACGAGGCGTCAAGGTTTGCCTGGAAAACGGAAACTGCGTTCCCGGCATGCGGCAAGACGAAACGAAATTGGCGGAAGTTACGCAGTGGAGATGCCACAACCCCGTCACCCATAAATTAGACTCTCCCGCTCCCTCCTTCGGCTCTGACTCGAGTCTTATCTCGTTCCCCCTCTACGCTCCACGCTCTTTGTCCCTCGAACCACCGACCTTTCTTTCCTCTTCATACGCGATTCCATTTCACGTTGCTCTTCAATCCTTCTCAAAGTGTACCCAAATTTTTATAATAAATAGTCACATTTGCGAAAATCGTTCAAATTTTTTGACTCGAGATACAGGAAGCACAAATCGAATGTAAATGTCTCAACAATACGAACAAGTTTTAACGCGAATAACGAAGCATTATTAACCGGCACAGGTGAAACGAGTAGAGGGAAGAGCGACGTTATTAACGGGACGGTAATTTTTCGAGCATTATCTCGTCCATCCACTCCTCGTGTCCCCACGACTCCCTTTTCTACGTTCTTTGTCCGGTCACCCTCTTTCGCGGAGTGCACACGTACGTGGGTACACATTGTTGGGGCGAGCGCGCCCCACATATTCGAAAAACTGAGCGATCGATTTTCGCTAGCGGGAATCGGAAACCGCAGAAGCTACAAAGCCTTCGTTGGTTCTCGATTTGTAAAATACGACTTGATTTCAGAATAACTTTTAATCTCGATTCCACTAAATTTCAAATTTGTCTCGATTCTATTTATTATCTCCGAGTAATAATTGTGGTTAATAATATCTTTCGGCATGTAAGAAGGGAACAAGAGAAATACTGGAAAATTCATCAATTAATTGAAGAGGACACGAGCTCGACAAATAAAGTATAAAACGCTTCCAGCGAAATGGTGGTCACTCCAGAAACGATATTTCCTCGAGTTCACCCTGTCGGAGTTAGATTTTCATGAATTTTCTCTCAAAATGGGTTGAAAAGTGCTTTGGACGTTCGGTACGAAGGATCTAATTTCCGCGAGGCTCGTACGACGAGCCTGCGCTGGCTGAGCTGACCGTACCTCCTCCCCTTTCGTTCTGACCTCGTCTCCGCGACTCGCGCTCTGCGTTCGAAGCAGAGCCAGGTAACTCGTTGTTACGTCAGAGCGCTTGAAATACCTGAGAACGATTGCCCGAAATCGATCGCGGGACGTGTTATAATTGCGCGATGAGCCTTAACAAGAATTCGAGCTCGTGGAGAAGCATGAATAAGTAACCCTTGTAAGTTTGAATTCCTTTGCAGATTCAATTCCTTTAATAATTCACAAGATCTCGATCTTAGTTTGTGGTATTTTTATTCAATTCTAAATCTACTATACATGTGTGTTTCATTAATTATTATATTTTTTTCGTTAAAATCTAACGATCGATTAAAATTAAAATAAAATACGCCGTTTGGATATGTCAATTGCATTCAGCACGCGCTGAAAGTTCAAACTTTAATAACAATTTTCTGTACATTGGAACGGTCAAATTTGATGAGCTCGTTCTTTATTGAACTAAAAAATTAAAATAATGAAAAAAATCTGATAAAAACAATTTTACGAAATAATTACTTTAAAAAAATTCGTTAACAGGGTCGAATTGAGGGCGTATTACCAAAAATTGCGACACGAGCTTCCCTGATGAATTAACCGAATATTACAATAAAAATTCTTTGTCGCGATCGGTAGAAGTTTGAAATTTGAAATTCAGCCGTGTTTCGTGAGATATCGGAATTGGAAGGGGTCGTTAAGTTCCAATCTCCCGCTTGCGTAACTTTACGAGCGAGGGTGTATACACGAGTTAATATCGTCGCAACAAGGGAAGGAAGGGCACGGAGCGAGCATTGTGACTATACACTGACACAGTTATTCCTTTTACTCCCGTTATGAAATTTCATCGGAATTAAAAGACGATCCACCTCGTCGATAAACAAACCAACGGTTGTTTCCAGATCGATTTTTATAATGTCACGAATTACTCGAACTACCTCCAGTTGAAAAGTGCTCGATTTCAACGCGGGTCTTACTTTTTGACTCGCAGCGTAGAACGGGAAATGTTTGGTCGAAATTTCGGGAGCGCGACAGCTGTGCGGTGGGAGTCTCGAGAGAGAGAGAGAGAGACAGAAAAAGTTGAAGAGAGGGGGTAAGGGCACTCGTCCAGTTTCGTACCGGGGAAGAATATAATTCGAGCTCCCGCTTATATCCCGTCCAGCTGATATATCCGAGAGCTGGCTGCCGCGCCATCCTCTTGGTCGCGCGAGGCAGATCGATACCGAGAAAAAGTCGGGTTAGGCGTGGATGCGCGTGTCGCTATAGAGAAACGCTGAACGGGTGGGAGGGGAAAGGTTACACGAGGGTTGCCAGAGACGCACGGAACGTGTAGAACACGTAGAATCGAATAATACGGCGCGAAAAAAATATAGAAGCGAGAATCAAGATTTCGCTCGCAGCCAATTGGATATTAATTAGCCGTGAATAAAATACTCGTTTGTTTATGCCCGCGCAGGTGTATCGTTTTGACTCTTGTAAAATAAACTAACCACTTTATAAATCCCGAAGCGACGGTTTATCGGTGTTAATGAAATGTCTGGATTATTTATCGCCCTCTCTATCCAATTTGCATCTATGCGCACTCGCCAACGCTTACTTGTTATCATCGGATTTGTGGGCAATAACCGGCTTGTAATCGTTCTCGCGTCAAGAAATAACCTTTTGCTGTTTTTACTTCTCTCTTTGAACTTCGGCGTTGGAGAGTTACGGGGGTTGGGATGAAACTTCTCTCTCGAATGGGCGCTTGCACGCGAAGGGTTCGCCCAAAATGAGGGCCAACGAATCTCAAAAATAACGCCACGAGTGCGTCTATCTCACCGCGGAATAGTCTTCGCGATCGCCCTTCTCGTTCCCTCGCCCTCGTTCGATACATAACCTTCTATTTTTACATTTTCGAATAGCTCGCGTACAACGTTATGCAAAATTCGCTGCCCGATACAACCCAATCTCAATTTATCCCCACCAAGTTTCGCCTGGACCATTGTTTCATTTGCGAATAAGGATTCGGTCTGAAAATTCGATTCCTTTTTTCTCCTTGATTCATATAATCATCTTTTCCATGCAGGCATTTCTATTTTTGCGCGATCTATTGACATCGTTATTCAAGGCTTTTCGCGCTTCCCCGAGAGAATTCGGTTTAAATTTTTTCACCTTCACCCGAGCGGCCCTCTCGCCTACTGACAGTATGTCACTTCCGTCCAGTTCTCGTATCAATTCTATTTTCAACCGTGCGCGCTCGCAACTGGACGAGGAAATTTCAACCATTCGCGTCATAGACTTTTGCCCGAAGTTTCTGGATTTGTTATTCGGTACGCGCAGAGATGATTAAAGGAATTCCGATGGATTAAAACTTTTTCCAGGGCAATTTTTGGAAATTCCAACGAGCACTTTCGAAATTGATCTGTCGGAATAAACGTTTTCATTCGCGATAGAGTGCGAAAAGTCACACTTTCTCTTGGTGGCTCGAGAGTGATCTTTTTTTTTTTTTTGATTCGATGAAAAACTGCACTATATGGTGGATAAATTCAACGATGCAGGGGATAGTCGATAGATCGCAGTCAAATTGCAACAGGTAGTCACACACACAGATTTTCCATTTTTTTTCGCCGTGAGTGAAAAAAAATCTCAGAGACGAAAAGAGAAGCATTATATGGGTTATTTGGCCTTTCGTCGTGGTTTCTCTTTCGTCTTGAGCGTATGTGTAAAGCTCGGCCGGGTTTATTCGATTTGACTTCAAACGTGGAAAACTCTCGAAGAGATTAGCCATGATCGACTTTGGAAAAAAGAGAAGAGCGAACAGCCGAACGAAAAACTTTATGAAAATCGAATGACGGAAACAGAAAATATCCTTTATGAGCAGGAAATTTCTATTTTCCGTTGTCGATATACCAACTCCCAATGAGCCCTTGGAAAAACAAATTCGATGTCTCGAATTTTCCAACAACCTGTCGGATTTATTCTCCGAAGATTTGATTCTCGTAACGCAAACTGAAAAGAGACGTTAAAAAATAACACCAAACTACACTCGATATGAAGCAAAAGTTTCGAATTGGAGAGAACGCTATTACGTTGTTCGAAACTTGGAGGTGCCAGAGTTGCGTTATAATACTGCTGTTGGCGAAGTAAGGTCGTACAATTGCATGAAGAATCGTTCGAGAAAAAGAACGAATGACCGTTTAATGGTTCACGCGCGTACGTAAACTGCTTTCGCGAACGACGCAAGCTCGAGTTTACATACTCTTCGAATATTTTATAACGAGCCGACTATTACATATCAATTCATCATCGAGGAAAAACAAATTTTTCGAAATACCGATCTCGCCTGGATTACTTATGACGGATCGATAAAATAGATCGTTTATTTCATTCTTTGAAATTAAAACAATTCCTGCGAGGGGCAAGCGGGAAGTTTTGCGAAACTTCGGCTCGGTCTGAAACTTCTTTGGAGCGACTCCTCTTTATTCTCCTCGGTTTTTATTATCTCTTGAATGCTATTTACCCACACCGCTCCGCACCCTCCTTCCTTCCGTGAGTCATTAAAACGCCGAATCGCGTAACGAAGGCGTTGCTCCTCTGGCCTGCGACTCGAACGCAACACAAGCTCGAGTCCAAGGTGCGTCACGTACGGAAATATGCGCCTCCGCCCCACCACCGTCGTGCTTCTCGCGCGACCGGATGACTTTCGCGGCAGTTGCATCCCGTAAGAACATCGTATGCACGCGAAGTGCGCGCACACATGCGAATTCGACCGCGTATGCGAATATTTTCGCTCGAGCCGTAATCGACGAGAGCAGAGAACGTAAATTCAAACGCGCGTTCATCGGTGTTTAACCAGAGAAAAATATCGCATTGCAGAGAAAATCACAGTGTTAGAAAGTCTATATTCACATGGAACGAATGATTTGTTAATTAACTCTACGTTAATAAATAATTTTAAACAGAGCGATCAAATAATATGTCTCTATCGTTACTACAATATTCTCCAATCTATCAAATGAAATATCATTGCGCAAAATAAATAATATCGTTTAATATTCAAACCGGGAGCCAATTTTTCCGGAAGAACGATTATATAACTCCAGAGATATTTGCATCGAATGGGTTCATAATTTCGAGTCGAAAATGCACGAGATATTTATATTCGATAATCTAACGAACGCGACAAATCAATTAGTACCGGACAACCGTTCCCGAACGTAATTCCAACTAATTAGATGCGGGCGTAACACGCGTCGTGTTTCATTTCAACGTCGAAATATATATCATCTGGTGCTCGGTGTGCGATGAATTACGATTATCGTGGAAATAGAGAAACGATCGGGAGACGGATAAATAACGCGAGAGCCCGACGTCGAATCGATACAAATTAAACGCACCAACTTTTTTCAACCATAAACGTCGTCGATTCGCCATTCTACGTGCTTCTCCACCACTCATTCCGGTATCGAGAGTTTAACGAAAAAGAAAGTTCGAATTTACCGCAAATATCGAAAAAATAAATATTTAAATAAATGTAACACGATATATGCATGGTCTATTCAATCGATTATTGAATTTCCACTGATATTGAATTATCAATTCAGTCATCGAAGTGTGATGTAACAATTTTATTTTTTTTATTTCACATTATTTATACTTTGCTTGATCTGATAAACACAACAAGTGATAATTCTCTATGAGACGTGATATATGTATTAATTAATATATTTGACATTTAAATACTGCTTAATCATCTTTGTAGAGCGTTAACCTCGCGAGAATCCGTTTTATATTCCGCTCTTCAAGATCTATCTAATAATTCAAAACGCTTGATGATTAACGACATGGAATTTATCTAGCTTCCAAACCGTACCAGGAATTCACATAGTTCCAAAAATAATATCGCGTTAACGCATCCTCGCTTCGTGTGCGCAAATCTCGGACGAGTGTACGGACTAGAAGCTGGTTTCTCGATCGTCTTTGTGTCGATCGCGAAATCGTTTCTGGGTCACGGCGAACCGAAAATCTCGCGGTACAAACGCTGCCCCCTCGCCAATCGAAAGAAAAACTCGTTAGTTTCGGCCGTTTCCTCAACCCTTCTTCTCTCTTTTCCTCTCTTTCTATCTCTTTTCTCCTATCGCCCTCTCTTCCCCTCACTCTCTCCCGAAGCCGAGAGCGTAATCAGCGCGATTGAAATCGGTGGAAATAAAAAGAGATGGAGGAGAGAAGAGTGTAAAAAAAAGAGGAACGAAACGGAGACAGTCGGCGCGGAGTACCGAATCGTCAAATAAAGCGAGAGAGAGAGAGAGAGAGAGTCGTGTTTCCGACGAATGGAGTCCCTTAAATAAGTTACAGGGGGAAGAGAGAGATGGAAAAAGAGAGAGAGAGAGAGAGAGAGAGAGGGTGAGAGGGGGCGGTGGTGAGCTACTGGGAGAAGCGATTGAGGGGGATGGGGAGGTCAGAGGGGGATGGCGCAGGTTTGTCGGTACGATCGATACCGGGCGATTCGAGAGACCGAAATGGCAGAGAGAGAGAGAGAGAGAGAGAGAGAACGCTACAGCTCTCTGTCTATATATCCGTCGAAAATGTCCGCGCGGTTACGGAGATGCACGGCTCGCGCTTCTGCTCCCAGCACGTCCTCATAAAGTATTTCGCTAGCCGGGCGTTTCGATGTGACCGGCGAGGATACGGCGGTCTACGCACGAGCTCGTCGCTAATTAAGCTGGGACGAGGAGCCGGCCTCAGACGAGAAATAACACGCGTCATTGATGATTTCCAACCCGAACATCGCTCGAGCGTCAATCGAGTTTCTATCGCGCTAATCTCCCGCGTCGATCAATTTCCCTCTCCTTTATCATTTATTCCGCTCTTGTCAATTGATTTACGATGCTTTGACGTAAAAATTCATCGAATATAGAATATTATGCGCCAAATGAATATCGATCGGTAGGAAAGTTTGAAAGAATTTTACGAATCAATCGATTTTTGCGGACGAAAAGCTCAATTAGCGCGAATGGAAGGGAAGTAATACGTGTATCAATTTCCTCTCGAGTTGGCAGAGGTGACAGCGAGATCGTTCCAAAGGTCGCGTGGACGAATCCCTTGGCATGATCGCGAGACGAGCTGCCAATGGTTTTATTTTCATATTCGATCGACGCGGCGCATTTATCTTGCCGAGCCCGAAAACTCACCTGATTGTAGTCGATCGCGGCTCTCCTCGCTACTCTGTGCATATCCGTTTGAGTGATCGCGTTGTTCCTTCCCTTTGTCCTCGCTTCTCGTCGGATTTTCTATTCTACTCTTACACTCCCCCGCCGATAACCCTGTAACGAGAACAAAAGCTCTATTAAATCCACGCGCAACGACAGACTCGATGAAAATTTTCACCCTGGGCGGGATAAATTGGTCGTTGTCGCGTTCAACGATCGGGCGAATGGTAAAAATCGTTATGACAGCAGACTGGCTCGACGTTATTCGCTTTTTAATAAAAAATATAATCAATTTTTTCCATTCCGCTCTTCTTCATTCACTACTATCACTTTTACTATCATCGTCGTTATTACTACACATTATCTCATTGCCCGATATTTACACAGAGGCAGAAAATTTTCCTCGCTTGCCCGTAGCGAATCAGCAACGAGACGATCGCGAAAGGAAGAGAACTCTCTCTCTCTCTCTCTCTCTCTTTCTCTCCTTCCCTCGCACGCACAAATACTCGCGAAACGGTACGTCGTCTCGAGAAACGGTCGCGAAGCGTGACGAGTGGCGGAGCGCGTCGGCGAGTCGTCGCGTAAGTGAAAAAAAAAAAAATAAGAATGGAGAAAATTGGCGCGGAATGAGAATCCAATCTCGAGTCCGATCAGCGGCCCGTTTCGTCTTCCCCGTCGCGTGGGGCGATTCTGGGCGATTTAATAACCGTGAGAATGAACCACGCGAGGGACCCACTTTGAGGAGAACAACGAAGGAAACGCTATGTAAATTCGCGAGGAGAAACCTTTTTCCGATGGAGCGCCGCGCGCGTGTAATCGAAGGTAATTAAGTTTACGAGATCGCCGACGACGAGGCACCGAGTCGAATCGCTCGAAACGATTCCGTTATCCGCGTCCTTCCTCTCGGAGTCTCGTTCCGCGAGAGGCCAGAGACGCGTATAGAACTGAGACGCAACGCTAAATTTACACGAGGCGTTATAACGCCGCGCGAAAATTGCTCTCTCATTCCCTCGCTCTGCGTGCATAGAACGAGTAACCGCAAAATTTGCCCATTTTTTTTAACCCAACGTAGCTTCCAGAATGAACAACGAAAATTAATGTAATTACACTTAAAAATATCGTCATTCCATGTCCCATCCGGTTTTATAATTAGTCGAGCAAGAAGCCGCTATAGTAGTGCTCGTTATTTGGGCTCTACACGCCGAATCGATGTTCTTTCTTCGGCAACATTACGTTTCCATCAATAAAATACTTTTTTGTTAACAAAACACGTTTGAGATAGGTACTATATAGAATTATAACACTATAACAATAAAGAACGATTAATTGTTATTGAATTTTAGATTATTACATCAAAGAATCCATCGTCGGGTAATTAATTCATTTATCGGGGTTATTTCCCCATTTTAAAATATGAAATGGGTGATCTAATAAAAAACACAGATTGAGCCTGAAACGACCATTAATTTGAGTCTAATTGCGATCATTTTCACTTTTTATTTTGGGTGCTGTTTCTTTTTATTTTGCGGTCATACTTCGGGTTAGGTTGTTCGAATGTTACGTGTTAGAACGTTAAGGTGTTCCTTAATTGTTCCCTCGTTACCTCAGTGAAATTTAAGCGTGAAAAAATTGAATAGGAGTCTGAGTTGGAAGAAAAAAATGATCTCAAATGAGTTTTGTTGCACTTTTATCGCGAGCGACAAAACTATCGCGGTTCGCTCAAATAATATCGCGCTTTCTCGGTTCCGCGTGCAGGCTCGCGCCATTTAACGCGAGGAGGAGAAGGAGGAGGAGACGCGTCACGAAAAGTCCGACTTAACCTCGATCGTCGCTGATCCGCTATCCGAGGCATGGCGCGTCGGTCGGTTCTTCGGCCGAGAGCGCCGATAACGAGAGCCCTGCGTCTTCGTTTAGCCCGTTTAATCGAATCCGTCAATAATCTACATCGCGTATGAATTAATCTCGCGATACCGTTGAATAGTTATATATAATTAAATCGCGGGTACGCCCGACCACGAATAAACAAGATATTAATAAATCGAATCGAATAAAAATATAAAGCGAAACGATCTCGCGATAAATCTCTCGTGTCGATTCATTCGACGTTGTAATAATCATTTCAGTACTGTAATCGAATGAATTACACGTCGTAAATCGCTCGGTGCATGTCTTGCTCGATGTCAATAAAAATATTAAAAAAAAAAGTCAGGTTTTCGACTCGAGCATCAATCGAGATCTCGCCTGTAAAAATCTGGTCTCCTCGAAATGTCAAAAACTGTGCGTTACATCTGCCGGAGCAAAGAAAGCGCTTTCCCGAAATGAGTGTAGGTGAGCGAGGATGGGAGGATGCAATTTCTCGAATCGTCGAAATTACGATCCTCCATTACGGGCATCGGAGCCGGTCGTGATTCGACGCGTGAATTACGAGCGAGAGCTCGTCGCGCGGCTGTGTACGAGCCCGCGCACACGTACATAAACACGCTCGAGCTCGCGCAGCGAATCGTCGGGATTACGTCCCAGGAAGTCGAGTGCCGCGCTGCGTGTCAATGCGATTGCGGTCTACTTTTGCGAAACGGTTAATAATTACACACGTGTCGCGCGGGTATAGGAGACGTCCGCATTTAAATCGCCTACGCTCGTTAGAGTCGTTTCCCTTTTGTCGAGCTCGATCCACGAAAAAGAGCGAAAGAATCGATTATCGATTTCGCGAGAGGTCGATGACACGGTAGAGGGAAAAATAGAATTTACATGCGATACATTCGATGGGCCGATAACGTCGCGATTAATTACGACGTTTACGCGGCCGTCATTTGACGAACCGGTCGCGATATACACAATCGATTCGGAGACGGATAATAAAGCTCCGCGGGTGTACAAATATTTGATCACGCGATCTGGCGATTCGTTACTCGCGATTATCCGTCAAAACAAACGGAGATCCTTGCGGATTTACTCTCCGCGGACTGTAGCCGCGGTTCGGCGTAATTCGATCACAGCTGATCTCGTAAAAACAATTTTTTCCCCTCCTGCTTTTTGCAGGATCCACTTGGAGAGGGCGGCGTTGACGTTGCACAAGATTCAGCCGCGCGTTAACTCGAATCGCTGATCTCATCGTTCTGACGTCAGAAGACGCTTCTCTCGCTCGGCGATATCTCACGCACCTTCTAATCGTCCGTTATCGCGAGAAAAATTGTTCGTCTATCGATCGTCTCTTATCGATGAAAATCGTGAGAGTGGGAAGAAGGAACGAACTTGTAGCCACGTGGTAAATCGGAGAGTGCGTTAACAATTCTATCAATTACCGCTTTCTATCTTCATGACCTCATTAATCCGAATAGAATGTCGTGACGAAAATTAGATAATTCAACTTTAACACTGAACCCCCCGATTTTGTTGTACAGTTATATTTAAGAGAATGTATAGGATTTTATAGTATTTGATGTATAATTAAAACTTTTTTCAATTCGGCACGTGCTAAAAATTCAATTTAATAATTTAATTAAGTATTAAAATAGAGGTAATTTGGCTTTGGTAGGTTTAATGTTCATAATAAAACTATTTATTATGAATTACTCAAATTGATTGTAAACTGATGTAAATACTACAATAACTCTCGAACAGTTAACCGGAATGCTCTGCTTCACGTGACAATCGTCGACTAGAATAATTCTGCTTTCCGTGTAAAGGAAGAAATAGACGGGATGCGTCAAGAAAACGGTATAGCGTTTTCCGCGACTAAAGGAAAGGTCATCGTGACGGATGAACGGAGAGATGGTGCGCGAGACTCTCTCGCTCTCTCCCTCCCTCCCTCCTCACTCCCTCTCGGGATCCTTCAGCCGGGTTCGTTACGAGGGGCTCTCGCGCGCATGTCACGCGCAGCGGCAAGCAGCTGCAGTTAAACTCGGCGCACCTCGCGCACTATTTCCGCATTGTGGCCATCGATGCGACATGGCCGACTGAAACGCGCCTGACCCGTGCGAAATACGCGCCTATACCCTTCGAAATTCCATCAATCGAGATCCCTTCTGTCTACTTTCATTTGCAAAATAAGATTAATACTCTCGATTGGCGCAGTTAGCGTGAGTTGTCGAAACAAAAATGCCCGATGTAAAAGAGAATAATAAAAAGAAAAAAAATGATACAGGTAGGCGGAGATTTATCATCGAAGCGATTCTGATAAATCGTTACACCGGGTCCAAGCGAACGGTTGACGTTTACAGCAATAAAAGGGCGTTTGTTCGGCGCGCGACGCATCGGGTGCCCTCCGTTACGTCTGCGCGAGTCGCCATAAATTCGGCTCGAGTCTTTCTCGCTCTCCGAAAAGCGTTTTCATCTCGGCGGATAAACAACGGCCGGGTCCGATTATTCGTTTTCCCGAGGCCAACGGCGTCGAGCCAACGAGGGCGCTAACGACGCGAGAATCGCAATTATTGCGCAAACTTTCGACTGCGATAAAATTTAGCGCCGGTAGCTCTCTCGCGATGTCGAAGAAAAAGCCGTAGGGGGGTGAAAAAAACGCGAGAGCGTGACTGGCGGCGAGACCCGGGGGTCTCGAAATCGCGAGAATGTTGAGACGAGAGACAAGCGTAGGCGGGTAGATGTAAACGAGGAGCTTTTAGCTTTTAATGGATTCGCCCCGGGGCCCATCGAGATCTTCGACCCTTTCTCTTCTCTCTCTCTCTCTCTCTCTCTCTCTCTCTCTCTCTCTCTCTTTCTCTCGCTCGCGTGCTCCGCAGCTTGCGCAAAACGCTACGCCCCGGTAACGAACTTTCGTAACGAGCAATAGAAGAGAGCCCTATATGCCCGCACACACACACAACTAGGCGCCAATTTAAATTCCAATTCCGCGCCGCGGTCGAATCGAAATTAAAAGTCTCCTCCGACTCCCTCTCGCTCTCTTGCCAGACCGGAGCTTTTCGGTCATAACCGACCTATTCAATCGTCCCGCAAATGAAAAACAAAACATTTGTATCGAGCTCGCCGAGGAACGGAATTAAAAAATTGAGAAACAATTCTGGCCTCTCGCAAAAGGGAACGCGCGCGCGGAATCGATTATGGTGTACGACGAGGATGATCGATGAGCTCTCTTCTCTCTCTCTCGGGGTGAGATTTCGCGCGGGGAAAGCGCGTCGCGATTTACGTAACACGCGCCGATCTCGGCTAGCGAACGGCCAGCTTTCTACGAGCGTCTTCCTTTCGATCCGTTCGAATCGGCGTACGCCGAGTTACCGAACACCCGGCCGAGATTTATCGTCTCGTCTCTAGCGGCTGGATTGCGCTCGCTCTCGGCGAGACTTGGCCAGCGGCCGAAAACGAAAACGTCCTCTCGTTACCGCTCGAGCTCGCTTCTCTTCTCGCTGCTTAGCGAATCTCCTCGGGTGGTGAAAAAAGCTCGAAACTTGGGGAGTTCGCGTCTCGGCCGTTGAATTAACCGGCTCCTCGAACTTTCGAGCGGTCTCGAGTTGCAACCGGCGCCGCGCGCGCGCGCGCGCACGCACACGTAGAGTGCGGACGACGAGCGCGATACTTACACCAGGGAACGTAAACAAGCCGGCGCACGTGTGTACCCTCCCCGTGCTTCGCGAGATAGCTCGGCTTCTCTAAAATTAACGAAATCGTTCGGGGAAAGCCGCGACTTCGTGGAAGCATCGCGACCACGTTTAGTCGATCGAGTTAAGGAGGTACGAACTTTACGAGACAACGAATTTTACTGAAATATAGCAGGAATTCTTTAAATTATTTATCGCGTTAATCTTTTTGGAAAAATTTCCTTTGATCGTTGCGTTCCAACGATGTACACTTCCAACTCGTCCTTTTTTCCCAAACTACGGAATCTCATTGTGAATTTTTAAAACGACTCTAAAAATTCACAGTGCAAATAAAAATTCGACAAATTTACTTATCATTTGAAAATATAAAAATAAATATTGTTAGGGTGGATGTAAAAAATACTTTAATTGATTACTATATAGTTGGAACATTCTAAGCTGAATTCTAGCACCAGAAATTTTTACGGGGAAGGAACGAAATTGACTGCAAAATTGATACAGCGGAAGAAAAATTGCGCGTTTTCCAGAGCACCTCGAAAAACTGGCCGCTGTACGGTCCGTCTTTCGATTCATCTCGATGTAGTGTATTATATATAATTCCGAGTTCGGCCACGTTTTCTCTCGAGCGTGAACCCGGCTCGGTGTGCGTACATCGTCGGCAAAAAGCGCTCGATATTTCAGTCCGTCTCTCGTATATACGCAGGAGACTGGTGGGGATATGTCGCCGGCGAATTCCTTGGTTCGTTTACACCCGAACGCAGAAGCGAAGCTGGCGTGATTTCCGGCGTAGACGTCCGAGTACGTACGCCAATTATACTCGCAGCACGTAGGAAGAGAAAACTATAAACGCGATTCTCCGATAAAAGATAGCGAACGGACTTTGCGATTAATTAGCTTCTATCGGAGTTCCTCGATATTTCCTTGTGCGATACAAAAATATCACCTCAATACATTTTAGAGTCTTTTAAATGGATTATTTGCTCACCCGCTACGAGCCTACGCTTTTTTCTCCCCCGCAAACACGCGTAATCGAGTTTACCGTTATACCGTCGCAGAATTTCTGGAAAACGAGGTTATCCCCGGTGCGCTTTTCAGAAAATCGCCGTGGGGAATCTCGCTGGCCAGGAGCGTCTCGTTGCTCGAGCGAAATTAGCGGATGACGCTGGTCTTTAATTGAGATGGCAAGCGCAGCCTTCGTTTCTTTTCGCGCTAGAATTTTGGCGGAGTTTCATCGAACGCTCGCGTCGATTTGGAAAAACACGCTCGCGGCCTTGTAACGGTAACGCCAATTTTCATTCGCTCGACTTTTTTCCATCGACTCTCCCACTCTTTTTTTTGTATATTTGTCGTGTTCGAGACGCGTGAAACATAAAATTAGCGGAGTGCGGAGTGGCCTAACGTCGGATCCGGACATAACGTTTCCGCGGTCACTCGAGGGAAAAGACCTTGAAAAGAATCGCACGAAGCGTTGAGAAGTAAAAATCCGAAGAGAGGTTCGCGCACAGTGAAAATCTTTTTCGGTTTATCGAGCGAGCAAACGATCCACGTTACTCGATAGTTTCCACTTTTCCTCCGACCGTTCGGAAAATCGAGCTCAATTTTCAAGAAGAAAGGAATTCGACGAGATTATAAATTTCTATGTACGTCGAAGGATTTACTCTCGAGAGCGGAAGAGGGAGACGCAAAAACGACTCGCGAGGAGACGTCGAGCCTAATTATTGCTGTAATTATATTATAGCGAGCGCGCTCTGTCAGAGAGAAGAGAGATGAGGCGAGCGAGCGAGAGAGCAACGAGAGAGAGAGAGAGAGAGAAATATTGGTCGCACAGTCGTACGGATTCGCCGATGGGTCGTTCCCATGATTCTCGCTCGAGTGTTTTCTTGTACCGTGCGACCGTAGAGTGGAAAGAAAAAGAAATAACCCGATCGGTCTCTCTGGCTCGCGTCATTTCAACGCCTTTTACGTTGACCACGACTTTCCTCCTTTTTTCAACCTCCGTATAATGTTTAACATTTTTGCCCTCCATCTCTCGGCGCGATTAATTTCTACCTCTCGAAATTTATTTTCGTTCTCAATTATGAATCCCTACCTCGAAAAGCCGATAAATCCGTTTGAAAACATTTCGCGTATAATCAAATTCAATTCGGAATGGAATGAAGCTATAGAAATTCTACTTTTGGTATTCGAGTGTCGTCGATCTTCACTCCCCCGTGCAATAACGGCGAGTTTTTCTCGTTCGGGACGTAACGAGAACGAGGAAAAGGGCGAAAAAGGCCAAAGGGAGCGGAGCGAGCGCAAGAAAACGCGATAGAACGCTAGATAAAAGAACTCGGAGCCGAAGGAGGGGGTGGGGAAGAACCGAGCCGACTGGAATCGTTGCGGCGCAAATCGAATGAGACTCGGAGCCACCCGACAGTTTTCTGCAGTGACAAACTGAAAATTGAATGAAATTCTAGAATCGATTAATTCACGATGAGAATCTATTTGAGATACTAATTTCTAGAAATCCGCGATTCGATGCGAAAATTCTTGGTCTCGAATCAGAGTTTTAACCAATCACAAACTTTTTGATTGAACAATTACAAAATCTTGAGAAACCGTGCTCGATATTGTTTTTCGCGACACAACACCCTCGCCTTGGCCAGGGCCCGGTTGATCCTTCATCCGTTCCTGGCCTCCTACCGCGATCCATCGAGATACGTATATATACGTCTATATATATAAATACGCGATCGGACAAAAGATAATCGCCGAGCTGGCTGTCGCTATACGGGGTCGAGAGAGTACAAGAGAGAGAGAGAGAGAGAGAGAAAGAGCGAGAGAGCGAGCGAGAGGGAGGGAAGGGATGGGTAAGAGGGGTTGGGGGTTGGTTACCGAAGGGATGGAGCGAGATAGAAAGAGATGGCAGCAGCGGCAACGTCGGCGTCGGTGGTAGGAGCGGAGGTGGTGCGCCAACGGTGGTGGTGGTGGCGCGGTACGGTCGGATAAACGGGGGTGGAGGACTCGCGGGAA
>NCVS01000983.1:25026-37687 GCA_003055095.1 Goniozus legneri | reverse complement strand
CACTCCACGTCTTCGCAAGGCTCCTTTTAATCCATCGTGGACAGTAACCCTTGACGGCGAGTGTCGCGGCACGGACCTGTTGCTTTTAAACAAGATGTACGCTGAATAATGGATATTCCTAAGTAGTTCGAACTTCGCTTTAAACCGTCGACGATGAGTAGGAGAATTTCGGTGGCGTGTGTGCGCATTCACGCGAGACGACGAGGATCGAATTTTCCCGCTAATTAGCATCGGAATGGGATCAGAGATAACAGGCGCATTATCGCGCGGATCGAATATCCCAAACTTGAAAACAAACGGGCGTTCTTTTAACGATTGTATTTCTTACCCGCGGGGTGAAATTCCATTGGGATTTATTTTGGTGCAATACCGCGTCAACAATTCGTCAATTAAAAATATGAAATTACAACGATTTTGCGTGCGGATACGGAAAGCGCGCGTGTAATTTTGCGCGACGGGAGCGTAATTAATCGTTCCGTGACGTCTCTTAAATATCGTTTTAACAAACGGCTTTTCGCGGAAACGCGCTCGGTGCCTCCCGAAATTAATCTTTATAGGGTGCCCGCGTTTTATCTTCATCCGCGGTCGCAGCTCTCGTCGCGACTTGGCAAAAAAATGTCGGAAGTGCAGAGAGACGAAAGATAACGCAGCAGCCGCGCGCGCGCTCGCGCTCGCGAGCTAAATAATGCGGTGAAACGTGCCACACGCTGCGAGAGAGATGTCGCAGTCGGTCGAGTTTTATTTCAGTCAGCGAACTCTCTTCCTCCGCTCCCACTTGCGCCGACTCTCTCGTTAGAACGAAAAACATCGCGGTGTCTAGCGAGCGAGTCTAATTGCCGCTTTGCTCCAAATGAAGATCAGTTTCTAAAGACGGTGCGTGTGTTGCGCGCGCGTTCGTGCAATTAAAAAAATTCTCGAGAAAGAAGCGGAGAACTCGCGAGCCGAGGTTGACCCGGTCGCTCGTAGGATGCGATTTCGTTTCTCTCTCCGTAGCTCGTTACCCTCGTTCTCTTTATTTTGCCGCCTCGACACGCACATGTGGCCGTTGTATCCCGCAGAGAGTGGAGGATTTTAAAAAAGGCCGGACAACCGCTCTCGCGCCCGCTTAGATTAAACCGTGTTATCCTTCTGGGATGAGGAGCGCGAGCGACTAGGCGGAGGCACTTCAAACAAGGGTGTCGTTTAACGCAAGATGAGCGCCCCACTCGCGATACGTGCGCTCTCGCGAAACGACGTGTTTCTAGAGGCCAGCGTTGGGTGTTTACTTTTGCCCCAGCTCAGTCAAGCCGTTTCGTAACTCTCTCGCGGATGAGATGAAAAATTCCCACCGAAATGAAGAGAGGAGAAGCGTCGAGTGGAATTTAGCGAGAGTAGATTAATCTCCTCCCCCCACCACTCTGACCGTCCGTTTCACACGTCGGATAATTTGCGCCTCGTTAGGAAAAATTTGCCTCCGACGCGAAACGAAACCGTGTCGATTTTTGACGAAATTCCGCGAAATTATCGAACGAGAACACGAGCGAGTGGAATAAAAGATAAACTCGTTGAGTTATTACGAGAATAATAGAAGGAAGAAGAAGGGAGAGGGATCTCGAGAAAAAACAAGGTCGACGTATTCAAGCCGAAGGTGCGGTCTGACTCGCGGAAGAGGAACGGTGGAAGAAGAGAGACAGGATGGATGGGAGAGAAAAGAAGTTCTGACAACAAAAGTTTAAAAGGCGCTTCAGCCGTGAAGGACGGGCATGTCGAAGCGTAGACGCTTGCAAATAATAATATTCGGCTCTTTAATATTCTCCCACTTCGCGAATAACCCTCCCCGTTTCACGACTACCTGTCCTTCTTATTCACTTTTTCTGCTCTTTTTAACCTTCTCTCTCCTGCGATTTTTTGCACAAGACTCCGTTCATGCGAGAACGGCCTCTGTACTGAATCTGACGTTTTAATCTCAAGTATCCAGATGGGATCTGCGATTTCGTATATGAGGAGACAGAGAAAGACTACCGAATCGGCATGAGGGAAGCGAGGAAGTGGGGAGGGGGGGAGGAAAGGCGAGCCCAAAACGGGGAGGGAAGTCGATACGATGGAGCAACTGTTCTCACAGACATGACTGTGAGAAGGCATAAAAAGAAGTTGAATAAGAGAACGGAGTATTACCTTACTCTCGAATCGACAAGGAAATGAATAAAAACGCACGCGCGAGAAGATAAAAAGTAATTAAATACTCGCAACGCCGATTGCAATTCATTTCGTCCTCATTTGAGTTTGATGAGAGAATTTTTGTTTCCGTTAAAATTGCATTCGTTAAAAATAACGAGAACGAATAACTCGAAGTCGTTTTTCCACGAGGCGCTGAGATTTGTTACATCCGTGGCTCATCGCGCGCCGCTCGAACACGCCAGTCTGTTGTTTTTTTTATATATTTTTGTTTTATATCATTTGGTATTTTGCGATTGCTGCTTTTACTACGGCGTTATACAATATTTTACATCGAAAGCGATAGTCGTTGCACTTGGCGATTTTCCGTCGGGTCGCTTTTTCTCGCATACGCATTCGTACACGCAAACAATACACTCACGCTCGCATAAACGACGTCAATATGTCATACCATTTTCATACTTCCACTCGCATATCCATCTATAATTTCGTAAACACTTTCACACCTTTACAATTTTTTTTTTTAATTCTTTTTTCCGAGTTTTCTTTAAGAACATTGTCCTGTGCAAAATTGGCACGCGTAAAATCCTGCCTTTGAGTATATTAACTTTTTTGGTTTCCTTTTTCCCCTTCTCATTTTCTATAACGAAGGCTAACTAAAGTCGATTTTCAGTCTTTGCGATTCCGTTAAAACACGTGTCAAATTTTCCCTGCGTGCAGGATCCAAGTCCTGCATCGAGCGGTTGAGGTTGGAAGCCACGTCGGAAAAATCTTCGATGATTGGATCCCGTCGACGAGCGAATTTATCGAATCACGGTTGCGACGATTAGGCTGATTGTCAACAGCGTCTCCGTCATCGCGATGTTTGCTGCTGGTGCTGCGAACATACAGAAAACGGATATTTTATATATCCTATAAAAATTCAATGTACACTAACATATTCGAGTTTCGTTTAATTCGTCTCCGATTGAATCGATTCGCGAATTTTCATCGAGTTATTTCGAGCCGTATAGAATTGGAATGTCGAAAGAGAGAGAGAGAGAAAAAAAAATTGGACCGAACGGAAGAGCAAAAATAGAACGAGAGTCCGTTATTCTTCCAGCAGGGTTGTGCCATTCTAGTCCATCTCTAATTACAAATGAGAAACAACTTTAGAGGGTGTTCTCTTTTCTCTTCCCCTTCCCCTTCATCGGTTCTCGCAGTCGAGCTTTTCGGGTGCGCTCACACCGTGATATTCCGCTATTCCGGTCCTCCCGGTGCCTCTACACACTTTTTCCAATCTCTCGCGGGAGTTCCGTGCCTTGCTACTTTTGTTCGACCTCTTTCGCTTCCGTCGATCTTTTCTCTCTTTCCCTCCTTCTCTCCTTCCCGTTCTCCCCCGCTGTCGGCTAAACTCGACCTTTCCTCGGATATAGATAATTTATGAACTCATGCTCTTACGTACAGCTTGCTTTTCGAGCTCGTTGTTTAATTTTTCACTCGCCTCCTCCCAAATACAGTTCGATCGAAACGTATATGAAGTCAAGCCGAACGAGTTACAATAGAATTTCGAAATACACAGTAACCGGATGACGAATTTTTGTGATCTCGAAATAGAAAATACGGGAAAGTAAACAAACGGGGAAAAACGAAATGTAAAAGCGAATATAAATAGAAATAATAAAATGTAAATAAGGAAACGATATACGTTGTTTCCGACAACTATTTTCGACGTTCTTTCGATTTTTTTTTGTTTAATATTAACTTTCATAACGAATTAAACACTAAAAATAATTCTCAGTCGATTCTTAATAATGCATCGGAATTAAGTTGCTTTCCGGTTTTTAAGCTACTTTATTTTCTCGTTCCAAATATAAAAAGCTCATTGCGCGATCGTAATTGAAAATTAAAGAGATATGTGAATGGCTATTTGCAAATTAAAATATCGGTAAGAAAAAGTGATATTAGATCGGACGTCGTATTTTATGCACGAAATAAAGACCAATGAACGCTCAAGGGTTGGTAAAACTCGGCCACCCAATACGAGAAATGTTTCGCGGAGGGTTAGTAGCTGCGAATACTTTTTTCGAGTTATACGAAAGTCCGCAGCGTAGACCGTCGCGCACCGCCTTCCTTTTTATTTTTTTCTCTCTTAACTTGGGACCCGTGCGCTCCCTATCTTTTTTTTGCGTAAAATTACCCACTATCTCGGACTATCGCGATCGTCCCCGCGGAGGAAACGGATTTTCACACTTCGCCATTATGCAAATTCCCTTTAAAAGAAACTGGCGGCGAGCGTTACGGAATCGCGAGAGAGCGTTGCGAGGAACGAAAGTGAAGAGACAGATAGATATGAGGGAGGGAGAGAGAGGGAAAAATATCCGATAACGCCTGCGGGTCCCTTTACGGAATTCCGAACGAAGAATGTTCCGACCCTTTTGCTACTTTCCTATCGGCGGTCTTTCAGTTGCGTCTTATTGTTCAGTCCGTCGCCACTGTCGTTTAAATATATTAGTACCGTGCCGCGCTATATTAGATAAGCAGAGACTCCCGAGGTCCGCGCGGGACGTTTGGGGCTTGTTCCCTTCGGGCTCTCATTTGCGACTTTTTTTCTGTAACGACGTCTCCGTCACTTTTTCTATAGTCTCGTCTATCCTCCATTTTCTCAGTTATAAGAGAGATTTAAATGGGCCAAGGCGAGCTCGAATTACGCTCCGTTCTATCGACAACCGCGATTTTCATTCACGACCAACTTTTTTCGATATTTGATAATCTTTTGATTAAGCTTGGTTAGAATAATCGCCGTACTTGGAAGCAGTAGTACGAAATTAATTCGCGGCTACCTCGACGCGATAATAATGTACGAAGAAAATCGTATCACTTACCGTTACCAGCTGGCCAGTTATTATAATTCCTCTTTCTATCTACATCGTTCGATTTCTGCTCCGACTTTCCAATTTCGTTCAGATTCGACTGGAATTTGTTTCCTGCAAGGTAATAAGAGAACGTGGTTAGAAGACGTCGGAATCGAATTACCGGATGAATCATTGCCGATGAAAAATTTTAATGTTAAATCGACAGTCGATAACGAATTCTCATTAACATGAGAATACGAGGGCGTGATTGCGTATCTTCCTTTGTGTAGCGCAAGAAGAAAAAGTTACGGTAGGAGCCACAGTGCGGTGTTATACGTCGGAATTATCAGCGGCATTGTATCTCGCATCGATCGATAAATCTAAATAGCACAATACCGCTGCCAATATTAACTCGATATTAGTTCAATATTGGCACGATGTTTTAATGACGTACAAATATTGAACTAGCGTTACGCTCCATATGACGCAACCCATGCTATACGTTACCACTAATTGAAACTCGCAAGATCGTAGAAATTGAAATGGAGATCGTGTGTGCGAAAATTCAGCGTCAGCGCATCGCGCTTTAACCGAATGTTCAATTTTAAACACCGTCCGATCGACGTGTCTAGCCATCTCGCTTCGGAACGAACAAAACGAACGACAAAGCAGCGAACGGAGAAAAGAAGAGAGACGTAGATGAGAGAGAAAAAAACATCTTCGCATTTTCTATTCTCGTCCCCGAGGACAAACACAACAATAATGATCTGGGATAACGATAAAACACGATCTCGCGACAGACGGTTCATGAATACCGTAGAAGACTCAAAGAGCACAGTTTCGCTGCTGACCTGTTTATACGCGGGAGCTGGCGCACGCATTCTCCGCATCTCGAGCGAGAAACTCATCGCGGAGCGAATTAGAACGCGTTGTGCAGGCGTGGGAAAGGATCGACAGGGAGCCAGGGAATTCGAGCGAGAGGTAAGGAAAAATCCTGACAAAGAGAGAACGAATGTGGTCCTCCGACGCTGAAGATGTTTACGGACCCGTTACACGTAAAGTGGGTGGCAAACGCGGTAACTAGTATGCAAACTCCGGGTAAACACAATTCCCTTATCCGGCCTCTCGTCTGAAAGTCGCGCGCTGTTACGGAACCGAAACCGGTTTTCAGGGGTGTCTCGTTGAAGGGGGGATGATGTTCGGTCAGGCGATGAAACTGACTAGGTACTGTAACAACCCCGAATAAACCACTCCTTTCAGTTCTCTTCTCGAGATGAATGCACGGATACCCCCACACGCACTCTTCTCTTTCTCTCTCTCTCTCTCTCTCTCTCTCTCTCATCCAGCCATTCGTTTTTCAATTTCCTCTCGTATCTACACAGACCTTCCCATATCGCGAGATAATTTTCCGCATAGGAAATTCACGCTTAACGAAGCCCGGCTGTTTAATTCACGCGAAATTCGTCAAACCGTGTAGAAAATGCACGCTAGTATATACGTAACGCCGTCGTGCATCCGCGCGAGTGTGTCGTTATCGTAACACAAAAGGAGTCGGGAGTAACAGAGCAAAATTTCTCTTTGCCGTGCAACTCCCGACGCATAATTACGGGCCGGGTTTCTGTTTTTCGCGTAGCACGATGCGATAGCGACTTATTTTTTCTTTCCACTTCTATTTAACGCCGTGGCTCGGATAAACAACCGTCTACATTCAATTACCGCGATGAAATCGACATTGTCAATAGAAAAAGAAGGAGAAAAGTCGAAAAGAAAAAGGGGGACGGCGTGGAAGAAGGGAGAAAAAAAAATTCACCGGGAGCCTGGCGTATTATCCTTAATTAAATCGAGTCTCGCGCGTCGAAAACTTTTATCCCGGAGACGGACTCACTCGCGTTAAGACAAACACGCGGACGAGACCGTGAGCACGTAACTTCGTCCCCTCGCTTCCGAGAGGTGCGCCCGCGCTTTCGTGGCTCAATTCGGTGGCCCCAATTGGCGGGGGAGGATGAGTCACGCGGGAGCGACGAGTGCGGATAAAGAAGAAAATGAGAGGAACAAGGAGGGGTGGAATCCCGAGGGGTCTTAATCCCGAAGGGAACAAAGAGTTACATTCCCAAGCCCCGTCGATTAGATTTGCGAGTTCATGCCTCGACATCCTCCGTCCACGCACACTGGGTGTGTATTTTAATCGGTATCCGCGCAAATAAATCAATTCCAGGTAAGAACAAGCCAAACACGCCGAGCGAGTCAAGATTTTCATATCTCCCTATCAAAACCGTTCGCGCGAGCGATTCTTTGATGAGATCCGCGAATTTCGGGATATGCAAATCTATTCAATAAAACGGAACACCCAGTGTATGTTTAAACAGGCGTACGAAAGCCTCTATATACGCGCGCAGAGGAAACGGGTCTTGTAACAATAGCCTATTTTGGCGAGGGTGATGGGCGATCACGCCGGGACAGAGCGGAAGAGTAAGACCAAGAGAGAGAGAGAGAGAGAGAGAGAGAGAGAGAGAGAGAGAGAGAGAGAGAGAGAGTTTCGGAGTCACTCGTACAGGTGTAGTGTTATTACACAGTGTACGATATACCAGGTAAGTGAGGCCGAAGGAGGAAGGGTTGATACGAGTTAGATGAAGGGAAGGAGCACACAGGACCCTTAGGAATGGATAGGCCAGACAGACGTATGCAAATCTTGGTCAAACATTAGCAGTGACAGTGTACTCTCGCGTGTACCTGTGTATTGTACATGTCTATAGTTAGCTTGGGGCTACTCGGAGCGGCGAATCACGCCGTTGGTCGGTCTGTATGCGCGCGCGGGGGCTGAAAGCTCGGAGTGTACACACATACACAGATACGCTCGGCGCTGAGGGGGAAAATTTCGCCCTCGTCGACAGGCGCCTTCGAAGGCGCGAGAGGAGTTAATTGCAGTTGGAGCACGTGATAAATAATAGCATATTAGGTTATCGGTTATATCGCGTCGTCAATTTTCCTCTCGCCCAGCGGGTATCGCGACGCTGTAAATAAACTTTAACAACCCGTCGCTATCGTCGTTTGAAAATTTTCCCCGAAAGAGAGCCGAAAATTTCCACGACGATTCTATGAATATTATTTGGTTTTATTCGCTGTAAATAAATTCGATAAAGTTTCATCTTCTGTCTCGTTGGACGGAAGATAATAAGTGTACGTATATATTTGTTGGACCGTCGATGGTTACGATCTTACGCGGATCAGCGTACGGGCAAATAGGTAGCGGTGTGTGTGTGTGTGTGTGTGTGAGATGCCAGTGTGCATAAGTTGGTGTAAATGCGTACAAACATATACATATAAACTTTCCACCCTCTTCGGCCGCCTGTATGCTCATAAGCGGTGCATCGTTGTACCAGGTTTAACCGCCTCGCGCTTACCATGAGTGAGGTATCCGCCCTCTCTCTCTCTCTTTCTCTCCCGTTTTACTACCCCCCGCCCCCACCCGCGCCATCTTCTATGTACAAGACATAAAGCCCCGTACGTGTGCCCGCACGATAGGATACACGAGTCGTGTTAACCATATGCAGGCACGCGACTAAGCCAATCTCGGAACGTTCGCGCGGAATTACAGCGGGCCATTCGACTGCCGACGGCTTCGGAGGCGCACACGTACGCGTATAGTATACATCGCGAACCGGAAGTTTCCCGTGATTGACTACGATTGTCGATGCTCTCGAATATCCTAGAATCGCGTTTATCGCTAGATGAATTGAATTAAGCTCGCTAGAGTGGCCGCTGGCCGAGAGGACATTTTTTTCGCTCGTCGTTTTCGATAAATCTCGATATTGATGTACGAACCGATACCGCGCACTTAATCTAATTTGGCCCGGACGAGCGTCGATCGACGTAATATAATAATCATACCGAATTCGCAAAATTGTTTCATTATAAGCCTCTACAATGATCACGGTGAGCGATTATGCGATGTAATTAATGCCACATTGTGTAATTTGATTATCGTCAAATGCCGGTTGAGTATATTCGCGTCGAATCAACAACAGGATTGGGGAAACGGCCCAACCCGGTCGGGGGCAATATGATCTGACAATATACGAATTGTAGTAGCGATTGCTTGTAATGTAGTGCGAAAATTTAGCGCGTGTTGCGCGCAGTGCGGGTGCGCGCGTGCCTGATGACGAATTACAACATCGAGTGGCAAAATATGAAATGTTTTGAGCAATTTTATGTAACTTCGTTTCCTCCCGCTCTACAACGCCCATTCCCTTTGCCGTACTTTTGAAATCCCACATATCCAATTTACACGAAACAACAATAAAATACGGTATACAGCTGGTGAACGCAATTCATATTTTACACGAAATACATCTAACGCGCGTTGTTGAAAAACCGCACGAAAATGCGAATAACAGTTTATTGAAGAACAAACATTTATGGATGATATTTTCATTCTATTGGTACGAATAATCGAATTATTAAATGAGAGTAGAAAAGAGAGAGGTACTAAAATAACACGTCGTTACCCAGGAAATGGTCGGAATAATTGAATATTTATTCACTGCGGAGATTTTAAGATATATTTTGTAAATTTGGAGAAAAAAATCAAGAATAGAAGACTCAGTGAATTTCTAAATGAATCGTCAAAGCGGAGGTGACGGCCGAAGACGTTGAACTAAACCGAGCGGAAAGTTGAATCGAATTTCGAAACGGAAATAAACGGCGAAATAATCGTAACTGGGAAAGGTTTTCGCCGATGTAAAAATGGAGATTTGCGAAACTGTGCGGTAGAATGCGTGGAAAATGAGAAACAAGAGTGGATGGGGTTGGACTATTAGGATCGAGGGGTAGGAAGAGAGTGAACATTAATGCCACCCCCGCAGACCGCAGATGTTGCGCCAATTACAAACCTCATCCCCCTTGTGAACTTCCTTGTACGGCAACCCTGAGCAAGACGTAAACCGGATTCCGAGCCCGAGCTGTCCTTCCCCTCGTTCCATCGTCTTTCATAACCACCCTTCTTAAACATTTTTCCATTTAACGCGCCTTTATCGACGCCGCATTGACGATATCGGGAGACCGGATTCGAGATTTAACGAAAAACGGTCGTTCTATTCCGTTGGATTAAATTTTATACACGAGGAAGGTCGCTACCGTTCATCGCGTATAGGTGAGCGGGGGGATAAGGAGGAGGAGGAGCAGGAGGAGGAGGGGGTAGGACAGAGATAGCGAAGGGTAAAACGGCGCGCGCGGAGTGCGGCGGCGGTGGCGGTGCGGCTGATATTATTCTTGGGTCTTCCTCGCCGGAGCATTATTAGTTCTGGCGTGTTAGCATACATGAAATATTGATGTTACAGCCCTTACGCCCCTCTCCTTCCATTTCACCACCCCCCGGGCTTCCTGCTACCTTCGCTTCGCATACCTCACCCCCGCTGGCACGCTCGCGTACAGCTAGCCCCGTTACACCCTCTCTCTCTCTCTCTCTCTCTCTCTCTCTCTCTCTCTCTCTCTCGTTCAGCATGTGTGTTTCCGTAGTTGTATCAACTTTCTTTCCCATATTCTCTATCTCTCCTTTTTTTTGTCGTGCGTTCATTTATTCAGCGAGAGTTTTGCAATGCTTTTGGCGTTTTGCTCTCTCTGTCTCGCGTTCGTCGGAAGTAGATTAATCCAACACGCCCGCGACATAAAACGCGTGAAAACGTAACGAATAATCTAATGAGAGAGAAAAAGAGAGAGAGAGAGATGGAACACGAGTAACAATGTTACATTCATTTTTGTCAATGTTTGCTCCAAAATCATTCAAAATAAATCGAACGAATTCGTGTTTTTTTTTTTGTTATTTAACGTACCATGAGCACTCAGCGTTTATAAAATGAAAACTTTTTCGCGAATTTTAACGTATAACGGAATAACAAAGTTCATCAGGCAAAATACGCGAAAATTGAGTAGAATTTTGGAGCTAGAAAAAATGGAAAGATAGATTTCAATGATAACGCACAGGTCGCGATTCGAGTGATGACAGATCTTTGATCATTTAATCCGGAAGCCTTATCGTATTATTTCGTTAAAGCTGCGTCGCAAAATCATCGAGATGGGCTTTTTACCGGCGCAGGGTGAGCGAGCGCGAAATCGAGCCGCGCCACGTCTGAGTGATCGATGCGTTTCTTCGGAAAAAGATCAAGATTGAAGAGAATGCGCTCGCCGCGAGTGAATTCGCGGACCCGAATAGGAACTTTCTGTCATTTACATACATCTCCGTTGAAACGGAAATTTCCCCGCGTTTTCTTTCGCCGTGCCGAGATCGGGAGCCGGCTAATTTCGACTCCGGCCGGCGGGTATCACGTGTTTTTGCAGATCCGCGAGGATATTAAACCCCCCTCGCGTTTGGCCGATCGATCATATCGGTAGGCAGGTAAAATCCACTCACCGGCTTTCCCGTTCTTGTCGTTGTGGATCGTCAGGGAGCTCGGATTTCCGTAAACGGAATTGTTCATCTCCGTTGCGTAGTCCGAATCTGCAAAATTGAATCGCTCGGTTTAATCGATCGTCGACTCTCGTTATTACAAGCTTTGCTCCGAAGTATATAAGAACAGAACTCGGGCGAGCGTTTCAACGCGCGGTGAAAAAAGTTTCACCGTTTCTCAATAGACAATCAATTACGTGGAAATTATACCGGACAAATATCTCTCTCGTACGCGCACAGCATCGTATCCCGCGGGACGACGACGTCGATCTGAATTTGAAATTCGCTCGTAACTTTTAGCTCGCCCCTTCCTTCCCTTCCGTCTCTTACGGTGTACCGATAACGTTATTTCCGAATCGACATTGCGCGACATATCGCGCGCACCGCGCATAATAAAAGCCACGGCTAGACCGAGAAAATGCGACGTCGAGTTCTGTCTTACGCGCGCTCCTAATAAGTGAGCCGGGCCGATTTAATAACGAGAACTCGAGCTCTCTACCCCCCTTCGTGCGATTCGTTGTCGACGTCGTGCGAGAAATAGAATTAACCGCGACGTGTACGTCGTAACGCAATTTCGCCGAATTTGAAAATGATATGCACGAAATCAGCAGCTTCTATTTCGAACGAGATTGCTCAACGAAATTACACATGGATGAGTTTCTGTTGCCTGCTTCTCGCGCGCGCGACGCTCATGCATATATGCGACAAACGTGCGTTGAACTCGCGTCTTTCGAACGTACAGTCGGTTAAGTTGCGCTGTCTTTTAATTTTCGCGCGCGAGCGATAACATCTTTTTACCAACCGCGCTAGCGAAAAACACAATAACGAGAATCGTTACGGTACGATAACGGCCCGTTCGTAGCCGTGGCGGGTGACAATTTAAGAGGCCGCATGTTGGCTGCTATATCTCCGCGTTCTAATTTTTTTCTCTTTATTTCTTGTTCTTGTTCTTCCTCCTCTAATACTTTCTGTCGTGTCGTCGCGCGGCTGTTATAAGAGAAAGATGGAGAGGGAGAGAGAGAGAGGGAGGGGAGGAAGAAATTTTAAGAACTTACCTCTCCTAGGCGGCTCGGTGGTGGGCGGGCTCGGGCTGGTGCTCGGCGGCGTGGACACTGCAATGGCAACAAATAAAGTTTTTATTTTTAATTAAAGTTTCCTCGTGGGAGCGAGAGGGAGAAAGGAGGAGACGTATAGGCGCGTGTGCCTTGCGTTGCTTGCAGCGCGCGAGGTG
>NCVS01000983.1:3890-20764 GCA_003055095.1 Goniozus legneri | reverse complement strand
GACCGATGTCGGAGGATCGCGCGAGCGCGCGCCGGGGTTATGGAGCGAAGCTCGCCGGAATGACGAAGAGAAACGGAGGCCAGTTAAGGGTGGCTGAAGGCTTCGTCGAGGTTGCGTTAGCGGAGCTGCTGGATGGCTAGGGGTGGGTTCTACTGGAATTAGTATGCGGCGTCCATCACGCTCTCCCTCGAGCGCGCGGCGCCACTTCCTGCACCTCTCGCCCGTCCCTGGACCGTCGAGGGGATGGGCGAGAAGGGGGGTGGGGGGTAGCTAGGAAGGCTAGACCGTTAATTTTCCATCCCGTGACTCCAATCAATCTTACGACCCGTCAGCGGCTCTCCCTTATGCCGATGGCCCCGCGTGCTCTCTCTCTCTCTCTCTCTCTCTCTCTCTCTCTCTCTCTCGCCCTCACTCTTTGTCTAGTTCTCATCCACTCTCACCTATACGCAACGTCCCGATACACACGGCACGTTCAAGGTAATTTCGCTCTTGTCTGCAGTCTCGTCACCTCGTCTCGCGCCCACGTTTGTCACTTCCGGTGTGATTTCGGCCGCCAGAGCTCGTTAAATTCGTCACGCGAGGCTCTTTCTTGATAACCGGACTATTTTCCGAACTGGAATACATCTTTCGTCGCGGATAGATGAATTCCAGCGCGGTCCACGAAGGGGGGTAGTTATATTAGAATTCCTCCCAGACGAATGTCTTCGTTCAACGAGACGTGATTTCGGTCTCCCGGAATTTCAGGTTCTCGACGTCTACGGCTAAATACCGCACGACGCGTCGTTTGTCTTCGATGACGACCTTGCCGGCTCTCGCTCGGCGCATCGACGTTCATATACGGCGGTATTAAATCAAGTCCATCGGAGGGGAACGGATCGAATTTTTGATCGTCGATTACTCAAACTCGTCGAAACAAAAGTTTCGACTGTGACGTATTAGAGCCGATGGGGAAAAAATTGCGAATAATTTGGCTGGAAATAAAAAAAACTAATTCATTTTGTCAGTCGGGCAAATCGGACACGTTTATCGAGCGCAATTGACCGTCGTTACAGCGCGAGCTACTGTGGAGGTGGAAGCTCCGTATATACGCGCGCGAGTGTTATTTCGTCGTGATGCAGAGGGCCCTTCGTCACCTTTAGTGCAATTCCGATATAGGGTGGCGCCCGCGCTAAATATTCCACGACGCGTCATTTGTCCCGTGGACGACGCACTCGACGACACGCTCGTGACAAACCAACCCTCTCCCTCTTTCCCCGGCTCGGTCCGACACGGAAATCGTGCAAATCCAATCCCATCCCCTTCTCGTTCCTCCCATCCCTCCGCCTCGACTTCTCGCTACGTTAATTCGACCCACACGTCTGAACGTCACCGACCGTTCTCCAATTACGGCATTCTCTGTTTTAAATAGTTTTTTTTTTCGTCGTTGTTCGTCCCACGCCATTTCGAACCGTTTTTCCTCTCACGTTTTCGTCCCCCGTCACTAGTCCCGCGTACACTTCGATAAAATTTACCGCTATGCTTGGCTGTTTGCATTTTTAGTTCCTATTTTCGGTGGTGTCGTTTGACTAATGTTAGAATTCAGTTTCCTAATCTGAGTTACAGGTTTCTCATTCCCGATTTGTCCCACTGCTATACATACATAGGGTATTTAATCGCACCTACCGAAATGAAAGAAGTATTGCTGAACGGATTTTTTTTATCGATCTAATTGGTTAATTAGATTCTGACATGACATTTACCGAAATAGTCATATTTCCCTCGGTGGCTAAAAAATTTGTTTATAATTCACAACGCACGATTGATCGGGCACACTTTTACCGTCCGATTATGACGTTAAAAATTTTGTAATTTGAATATTTTTACTGTAATATCGGAAGTAAAAAAGAGAGAACGTCTTCGAACGAAGTAGAAAATTCCAAAATAACCAAGTATTGAGACTTTGAGCGACGTATCTCATCTATTCGTATTGATTGACCGAGCGTGTTCGACCCACATCACATCTGCCAACGACACGTGTCGTTCTTGCGTGTGTTCGCATCCGATTTTTGATACTCGAAAAAAATTCCTTGAAGATGACGCTATACATGTTTAAATATGAAAAAAAGCGAGAGGGAGAAACAGAGATTCTCGTGAAAGAGCTATTTACTAATTTAAGTTTCGTTGAATATGAACGTGAAATATTCTCCGTTTAAATTTGAATTCTACGGATACTATCAGAATCTTTGATATCGTTAAAGAAGACTCATCTGGCGAGATTGTTGACGACGTGTTCCAGGTTCGAAATAACCGAGAAGATTAAGAGTTGATGTAAGCCGTCGATTATAACGACCGAGGTGAAGCGAATATTGGCGGTGCCAAGGAGTAATTGATAGAAGGATAAAAAATTACGAGCGCGCGGCGATCATCGATTTGAAAATTAGTTCGTTCGACGCGTCGGATGATTCATCAAAATTTTGATGCGACCTCGAACTCCTCCTCGACGGGAGTGAACTTTAGAAATGAAAAAGCACGTTCGCCGTAATTCGTCTCGAGGATGATAATACGACGAGCCATTATTTTTATGTACGTCGTAAAAAAATTTTACAAAGTCTTTCTGAACGTAGAGCGATATTTTTCCACAGAGAAGATTCGACGAATCGTGATATTCAACGGCGATTAAATTACGGAATTAAAAGGGAAGAGAAATTTGATATCTTACAAACGAATAGATAGCAGCGAATCTCGCATTTTGTAATTTTCGATCTCCGCGCCGTGAGGGGGAAAAAACGTGAAATTCGTATTATGGGATACCGCTATCGCGTACAAGAGATCGCTGTTCGGTGTTGAATCGAAATTGCTCGTTATTCCATCCACTTTGCATACTTTTTGAAGGAGAAAAGCTCGCTAGTAAAAAGAAAAGGAGTGGAAGAGAGAAGTGAAAAGGGGAGAGATCGAGCGAGAAAGGGAGACGGAGAGATAGAGGAAGAGAAAGAGAACTAAAAAACTGGAGTCGCGTGAAAAACGGAGAAAAGTCAAAAATAGAGTCGAGTCTGAAACTAGCGGAGGTAGCGAAGGTACGTATATAGATATAAAAAAAAGTAGAAAAGGTAATAACGAGGTAAGATCCTGTTCAATCGGCGCCGAACATGGTTCGACGGATGGAAATATGTCTATGTGCGGTAATGCGATTAAAGGGACGAGCGGGAACTTTACGTTAAAAAGGAAATCCTCTGGGGTTGAGGGAGAGAAGGCGAGCTAGTGGAGGGAGAAAATATTTCCATAAAATCCACCGAGACGATGCCGTGACGAGAAAGAGTGCAAAGGAGAAAACCTCGTGGAGATGAAGGGAGAGAGCGAGAGAGAGAGAGAGAGAGAGAGAGAGAGAGAGAGAGAGAGAGGTAAAGAAGAGAATAGGGTGCTCGGTGGGCAAGACTTGGCTCCTCTTTTTGCGGATTCACTGAAATTCAAAATCCGTTCGTGCGATTTGTCACGGTCCATCCTGCAATGACGTCACGTATCTGATTTTTACGTAATATAGGAATATCCTCGAGTGACATACTCGTATCGATCTTAATATAAGTGATTTTTCCTTGTTCACTGGTACGACGATTTTCCTCATTCTCGCAACTACAGTGTCATTCAATTTTCATACAATAATCAAAAATGCACTGTAACTTCGAGTGTGAAATTGTCAATTTATATCGACGAAATTCCCCCGGATCGATCTTCTATCCATTATTTCATTCCCCTCTTTTCCGAGTCTACGATTCGAGAACCCAAACATGTGTCGATGTGGGGAGGGGGGTCTAATTAAAAGCGTCCGTTCCCGGTTCGGTCAATCCCTGACGTTTATTGGCGCAAGCACTCAATCACTGGGCAGGGGGAAGAAGAGAGAAAGAGAGAGACGGAGAGTTCCTGGCGGATAAGTTTAAGTCAGTTCTGGCACGCGCGCATGCGTTCACTAGACTCTCCCAATCGGAGTCCCGTGAGGATCCGAGACGGTCCTTCCAGGGGGTTTTTCGAACACCTTCGTAGCCGTCGAATCGACGATTCTCTTTCGCATGCACACACACACTCACACACACACATACCCTCTCTTTCTCTCTAGCTCTCTTCCTCCGAGGCAACGTCTAAAGGTAGTAGGAACCCCCGGCTTGTATAATTCATGGGACCAAAGCTTGGTTCGTGGTCGGTTGGGGTCCAGGCCGGATCCCACCCCCCGACGGACAGGCAAACCCCGCAGCATCTCAATGCTGACCGACCACCAGATTAGCCCCAGGAAATTGCCAAACTTCTCCGGCGCTCCGGCAGAAAAGTCGATTCCAAAAGTCGTTCCTCAAGCGACCAAAAGCCCGCCGGACTTCGCTCCTCTTATTCGACGATCGCGCAGCTCCATCCCCTCGAACCGTCGGCTAGTCCCACCACACGTACGGACTGTCTCTTAATTTAATGCGCTGTAAGAGTCCCTCTTACCCACCATGCCGGCAAGAATAACGCTTTTCCATTCGCAATCTCATAGATATATGATAGACGTTCAATGATAAACCTCTTTCGCGTTCTTTCCGGGTTTTTTTTTTCACCAGCGTCGCTCCCTTTCTTCCGTTTTCCTTGCCGAGGTTCTTGCCGTCTCACCGCGACCTTGATATACGACACGAAGAGGGAAAGTCGAGCCGCCACTCGAGAGACGATATTAAAGACTGGTGTAGAAGAGCATATCTCGCTCTTTTTTTTCGTAATTTAAAAAGATTTGTTTATGGAATAACAACGGTGTGGGGAATTTTTACGGATATATCCGTTTGCAGAGAGGAGAAGGAAGATAAAAGAAGCGAGAACCGGTATTGGTCCTTCCGCACGATTTCACGAGCTCCATGTCGATCTTACGATACGTCAGCTTCAACAAAACATTGTGACACCATAGACATTCACTGATCCTCCAACCCTCGGTACGCTACCTTTCCCTTCACGCTTCTACCGAATTCGGTAGATCGAAAGATTGCATCGCGGCGCAACCTGCATGGAAGATTGAAGCTGCACTAAAAGACGAATGCAATTTCTCGGTACTGGGGATAGATGGAATTCGCGACATCGTGGGACGAAATTTTCGTGCCCAAACGCTCCAAGGTCTCGCACTCTTTCCTTCCTTTGTCGGAAGTAGCGAAATGTGCGTCAATCTTGAGCGACCAAAACATTTTTCCTATATTCTTATCGAGCGTTCGAATTTATTTCGAAAATTTCTAAAAGCTCGCTACTTTTGATGAATTACAGTCAAATTCGAAAATGAATTCTCTTGTTGCTACATCGACGGGTCATAACGGTCTGTAAGATTCTTCCGCTATAGTTACGCGTATAAAAAGAACAGCGTGCCGAGGAACGAGTTTCTGTTAGTTGCAATTGGAAAGATTTTAGCTGAATTAAAAAGCAGTTTACCTTCTCTCATCTCTACTCCCCTCTTTTTCTTCCGGCTCGACTCGTTTGCTTATCTAAGCGGACCGTCTTATCGGGGACTACAATTCTTGAAAAAAAAAACTTCAACAAAAGAACTCGAATGTTGCTGCCGTCTCTCTCCGTTTTTCAATAACGAATTTGTTAATTCCTCTCCTACGCAAGGAATGTTTGTCGAATTATATTAATAACCTGCCACGGCTCGAATGTATAGTGTCGAATGCAATATCGCGTGTCACCAAAGCCCGTAAGTGAATTACCCGATCATAATTCACGAAGCAGAATCGATTTCGTCAACAATTTCGCGAATCGTTCGTCGCGTATATGACGGATCGTAAATAATTTATGGAATCGAGGATACAGTAAACGCGAATCGCGACAATGAGCGAGAAGGGGAGCGTGTTGGGGCACGTCGGTGGTGGTAGCGACGGCGGGGACGTCGAGGAAGTACAAAAACTTTCTAAGAGACCTTCGGGGCTTTTCCTGTTAAAGTTTCGAGCGTGTAGCCGCGCCGTTGTCGGTATACGAGAGTGGTGGGGGGTCACCTGATACCGTGATTTTTGCACCTAGATCAGCACCGGGCGCCAGTTCGCGTGGGTCTTTATGTCTCGCGAGTTCGCGAAAGTCTGATCAATTCATAATTAAAGCGACCGCGTTCGGTCGAAAAGTTCGATAACCAGGATCGCAGTGGTGTGGTATATAAGCGCATTTCTCCGACTGTACGTATACGTATAATCGTGTCGCCGGAGGCAAGAAGTTTTATCCGTGTAAAATACTTAGATATACCCCGAGATTACCAAGATTAGATATACCGAGACTGCGTTACACCAGCACAAGATAGGAATCTGTTAACCCGAATTTGGCGTGTAAATAGAACGAGCTCAATTTAATCGTAAATACCGCGAAACAAGGAGAGGAAGAGAAAGACATGGACGAGAGCGCAATGTACTCGTCTGTTTTATAACGGAGCGACGGGGTAATTGGTGCTCTCTTCGTCGGCAAAATTTTATTAACGAAATTTTTCATAAAGTAGCGGGGAGGGAAACTTTGCCGTTTTGCGCGAGAAAAAAATTTAATTTCATCGCGGTTTTAATAACACTGTGAGAAGAAAGTCGGGAGGGAAGATAAGAAAATTTTGATTTTCAAATAAAAAAAATCAAAACTCTTTGAGGGAATTAAATACCGGAGTTTGCACGCAAAATACTCATAAGCTGCATTAAGCGACTCGAGGACCCTCAAACTCGACGGTACAACGATCGTCCGAGTGTGCGCGCCACGGTTCAAACGTATCCCCGTGCACATCTTTATTACCTTGCATAATTGATATCCGCAGCACTCGATCCGGATGTACCTTGCATATTTCGCACGGGGGAGGGGGCTTATACAGAAACGAGGAGCTCGTCGGCCGAAATTCGCGGATGCGCGTGAGTCTGGGTCCTGTATCTTCGCGTCCTAAGTATCATTAACTCGAGATCGTAATTAATCTTAAATTTATAACATCCTGCGCTCGAGCTGCGGAACTGTTGCACCGGACGAATATTATTTAAATCCCTATCTCGCGAGACGTGGAATAAACGTAACACGAGGGATGAAAAATTGCAGCGTTGTTTCGAAATTGAAAATAAAAAAGAAAATAAAAATAATCGCCATTGTTCGTCACGATGCATCTCATCGCGCCGAGACGATACGCGCGTATTAGATCGCATGTGACGCGCGCTCTCCCGTCTTAACGGAGCGTATTTGCATTGTCATCGTGGCGCGTACGTAGGTAATGCGCGTAACGTGCCTTTTCACGTTGCCAGCGCGCATAATTAACCAACGACAGCCTCGTTACGTATGCACCCGTAATGATTTCGGGCGTCATGAGCGTCATGCTCGCGCGGGCTCCGCTAGCTCTCGCTCTCCTCCGTCTCTTCCTACGTCGCCTCCGGTGCAGCGCGAGAGGCGCGTAGTAGCGCAAGGGGTGAGGCCGCGCGGAATACCTAAGTGAGCCAGAAGTGTTTAATCGACGGCCCGATGAATTATAGCCACTAAATTACACCGCAGGAAATTGTCTGTGTATCGCCGAGGCAAATTAATCGTTCTATCTCGCCGCGAAAACCAATAAATTGCGTAGATAAAAATGTAGCTAGTTCTGATATCCGCACACTTCGCAAGTTCGTCGGACACGACGCGATTCTATGACGAGTCATTCTCAAATATTTTTTATATTTAAATAGTTTTCGAGCTGTTTTATTCAGTGCTTCATATCCGAATTTTATATTTATAGATATGAAAATCGGTTTTTGCAACGCATCGTAAAAATCGCAACTAAAGGCAATCGAATTGAAGTATAAAATACTGACTTTTTAAGAGTTTTACAAAATTATTGACTCGGGATGAACCAGGATGAACCAGATAGTTTCGGTTTGTATAACAAGAGAATACTAATACCGACAGTGTTGAGCATTTGAAGTTTCGTGCTCGAACAAAATACATAGTTGCATTTACACGTATAAAAAATCGGATCTCATGTCGTATGACGTTCATGAAAAATGTAACTAAAACCGATTAAATTTCACAAAACAACAGAATAAAACACCTTTTTTTTAACTGTACAATTTTTTCAACTCAGAGATTTTTAGCTAAAATTTATTGAAGGGGATGGGATACTCACGGAGGAAGAAGTGAGGATTTGGAGAAATTTTTGTTCATTCGAATGCGATCATTCGGGGGAAAAGATGAGCGCGTGCGAGAATGCGGCTTAATTAATAAGGCGAGAAGGGAGCGAAGAAAGAAGATTCTGTGTACAGGTACGCTACTGATGAGCGAACGAGCGGACGCAATCCGCTTAAAGGCCGACAATTAAATCCTCGTCCGCGACAGTCAAGGGTGGATGAGAGCGAGAGCGAGGAAGAGAAAGAGAAAGAGAAAGGGCGGGAGGTGGTACTCGGTCTTCCCCCGCCGTTGCATTATGTATATACGGGGGTAACCGTCGTATGAAGGAGGAACAAGAAGAGCGTAGGCGAGACGGTACGCCAAAATGGAGTGGGAGAGCACTCAAGAGAGCGCGCAGTCGAATGAATACGATATTGTTGCTATCCGCGGAGCGTCTTGTGAGTTTCTTCCCCTTCCTACATCCCACTCGGCCGCTCTCTCTCACTCGCTGTTGCATCCCGCGCGCACAAATAGCAGTTTAACTCGACCGCGGAATAAATTAGTCGCGCTTGAGCTGCCGTGTAAAGAGAGAGGAGGTCGGGGAAAAAGATTCTCGATGATAAAGGCAAAATTTTCCTCACGCGATATACGCAAAAAGTGCCGGGCTATTAAATCGATTCCTATTTCCTTACACGTGTCTTTGTATTTAAATTTCTCTCGCTTAAGAATGCAATCATTGGTAGAAAAGAGGAGAAGGAAGCGTAGAATAGGAATGGTATAACGTGGAGGATTACGATTCGGTTTAGAAATGAAGAGTAATGGGTGCGAGGATTCACGGGAAGACGAAGTGCGATAATTAAAAGATCGAACGCGAGTTTGATTAAGGAACTATCCAGCTGGAAGAGAGAAAAACAGGAAGCCACAGTGGTGACGTGAAAATACGAAATGAATCTCTCGGGAGGATTCCAATTCTATTTATTGCTCTCTCGAGCTACGCCGTATATGTGACGTTAACATTAATCGAGACTTAATTGGCCGTTAAAACCATCGACCATCAAAAGCGAGCAATCAGCGTGAGAAGAGAGACGATAACGGAAGGGTTGAAGATCACGCGAAGCATCGTAACAAGTAGGAGTCAGTGACCGGAACGGGAGGGGGGAGGTATAGTCCTCACGAGGGATCGACTCGGTGGGATATCAAGAAACAGGGGTATTTCAGTCCTTAGGCGGTTCTTAATAATAAATTCATATCTCTACGACCTCCCGCCTTCGCTCTCGTCTCGACCCTCCATCGTAACCCGCAACCAGTGTCCTCCCGCTCGCAGGACTGTATCAAGAGCGAGGGAGAAAAACAAAAGTGAGAGGGAGAGAGCGAGAGAGAGACAGAGAAGACGGGGGAAATGGTAGATGAAGAAAAGGACGGAGGGAAACCGTCGCTTCTTCCAGTCAGACTACAAATCTCTTTTTTATGCCGCTTAATAAAACTGGTCTGACATATCTCTGACTGCTACCACTTAATTTCGAGGAGCGACTGCTGCGCGACCCACACCGAGCCCGTTCCTCCGTCCTCTCATCTCATTTCTCTACTTTTTATTTCATCCCTTCTGTCTACTGATTTTGTTAATGCCACGTGCGTAGGCTTATTTTTCTTTTTCCTCTCCCTCTCCCTCTCGTTTCCTCTCGTGTCAATTTTCCCCTCTTTTGCGACCGAAATTCCTTCCTCGCTCGCTCCTACTTCCGAACCCGGAAATCGCGTATCATCCTTCCTTACATCCCGCTGGGATATCCCAGCGCCCATCCGCGCGAGTTGCTAAGTACTGTTGCCCAAAATTCGGGAACGTTACGACCGATTAATATCTCGATATCGAATGCTAAAAAGTTGCCGAGCGTAATCCAGTTCTGGGGAGGGGTCGAGAATCGAAGACGATGTTCGACGATAATACAATTCGCACTCGAGGAGACGCGAAAAGTTTCTCACGACTCACGGTGAAACGGTGAGTTATCACTTTGCGGAACGCATGCCTTATACAGGTACGTGTGTGTTATAGTGCGCGTGTACACGAAACGATAACGTTGCGCGAAAACTTTCGAGGAAACCAATGCACCCACTATATCACTTATTTATGACTCGCGGTTATATGTTTCTCCGGGTAGGATATATTTGCTCGGTGGCTTTTTTCATCTCCCTTTGTTTTTTTTCGCTGGCGCGTTGCTCTTTTTGCCATTTACGCGATACGCCTCTACCAAATCTTGAGAGTCGAGGGGCCGATAAAATATCGATTTCTCCACGCGCTTGCAAATATCTCGATACTCCCGTTTCAAGATTATCGGCTGATATATTTCGCAGCTCGACGCGATGTAGTGCACCTATGCGAGCGGAAAACGAGCGAATCGCGACTACGCATCCGTGAATCTCCACTTTTTTTCTCTTTCATCGTACGCTAGCCACAATACTTTTGCGCTCGATACGCGATAACGAGATTTATATTCGAGATCGGCGAAGAGCGAGAATGGAATTTAAACGAACCGATCCACTAGTTCTCATATTTGAAAAATCGACACGAGTCACGCGTGATTTTAATCAGCCAAGTGGCCACTGCTAGCTTGCTTAGAGCCATTATCGTGTTTTCTCATTTCCACGTCGAGAGCGAGGGTCATATTCATGAATCGTTTATTACGGGATACAAGCGTACACGTCTCTTCCTCTCGCTCGACTCTCGATGATTTTCCATTGCGATCGTAAGCTCTATCCTGTACCCTCGATTATTCAAAATTAGCGAATGCGGGTGTAACAGATTCGAAATGCAGCGCATTATTGAAGCACGATAACGATTTACAGTTCACCTACGGCTTTATGGCCCTTTCGGAATACGTTTTACGCGTGAATGCGAACGCACCGTTTATTATTATTTTTGAAATGAGCCGATAACAGATCGCTTCCTTTCTTGATAACAACGATGTTGTTCATTGCAACGAAAAAAAAAAAAAAAAATAACGAATTTAATTTCGAGAAAAAATCAACCATATCGCGGTGTATGTGCGTAATAGCTTCCCAAATTATTATATATGTATGTACGTAAAAGTAAACCCCTCGCGTAATGTGAGCTGTAGTGTAATTAGCATGCTGGTAATAATAATATGATAGGAGGGGAAAATAATTAAAATCCAATTATCGATGTTCGAGTAAATGCCTCTCATTATGAGAAAAAATTTCGGAACAATAAAATTAACGTATGATTTGCAGACAAATAGTCTTTAATGGCATAAAAAAATTAAAATTTTCATTGCAATTACAACGCTAAAGTGAGCTGACCATAATGAAAGCGGAAAAAGATTGTTGTTCTATACAAGAACATTGTGATGTATGTTATATTTGAACTCGGCTTGGCTATAACTGACAACCGTAGAGGGTTGGATGAGAGTGTGTGTGTGTGTGTTGAGTCTGAGAGTTGACGAGGTTGACTCTCGAATTAACGGCTAGTCGTGGTTAGGGTTGCCAACTTTTTTCGCAAGAAATAAAGTATATTTAGGTCTTAGATAAACAAACAGTAAATAAACAGTATTATAGAAAAATAAACAATATTTTATTTTTTTAATGTTTTAAACACATATTTTTTTGAGTTTCTCGCACAACTTACCAATTTTTTTGTTCAAAAATAAAAAGTATGATTCAGTGAAAAACAGTATAATACTGTTTTTAACAGTATAGTTGGCAACCCTAGTCGTGGTCAGCGGATCGTAAGCGACAGTACCTAGAATTTGGAATTGTAACTAGAGACAAATCGAATAAAAGTTACAGTACCCCCAACTGAGTCTAAGGTTTATTTCTAACATTTTAACTAACGGAGAAAGAATCGGGCGATTTGAAACGGCCGCCTGAATCCTGAGAGCCGACGAGTGCTTTTTAGAACGCGCGCGTAAGGGGTTACCAGAACCGTTGGAGTAAAGATAGAGGTTTCCCCCTAGGATTTGTTTTCTCTTAGTAAAACAGCTAAGAGTACTTATTCTTGTTTATAACATGTATGTATTTTTAAATTGCGAGCATGTACGTTCAATCGTTAGATATCGAAACAGAGATATAATCGAGATCGGACGCACCTGGAAAATGAAACGATGATGGCACAAGGATCCGAGCTTATCGCTTCGTCTGGCTGACCTCTAGCTAGACGAGGCGTGGGGGAGGGGACGATAGATCTTTGTCAACATTTCTTTCTCCCTCATCTCAATGCTTCCCAATTCTCTTTCTCTTTTTCAAAGCATCAGCCTTTTATGCTAATCCTTCGCTTCATTTGAATGTCGCTAATGCGAAAAACCGATGCATGCTAATGGAAGCATCCCGGTGGTGCCTCGACCGTTATCTACCTGTCCTTATCTGCGCGCACCTTTACATTGACGCCAAGAATAAACCGGACTACCTCGACGTCGTATAAGCCCAGCTATACGTACATCCGACTACATACCCGGTGATCCGCAGTCGAGTCTCTTTTGCTCTCAAAATAAATTTTTTACGACATCCGGAACAAGACTTAGCGCTGCCGTTTCGTATACGAGAATCTAAAAACCTCGGAGTCTCGCAGCCGTGTATGGAATATCGTTGTAAAAAAATTCCCCGCGTTTATTTATTTTTTCTCGATTTACGGCGAACGACGAAGTCCCCGGATAAAGACGGTGGCAAAGACCTAAAGTCGCTAGCTTCGTTGCCGTTACACTAGCGAAACTGACTCGTCAATGTCGCGCCTTGAGACTCGTGCGCGTGCGTTTTTCGGGCTGGGTGCAGTACGAAGAGAGCGAAAAGAGAGAGAGAGAGAGAGAGAGAGAGAGAGCGACATTGAGCGAGCGAGAGAAGGGCTGAGGGGGATTGGCAGTAAAAAGGGGGCTTGTTGCGATTCGCGGGGGTGTATTTTCGATAGACGTTCGAGAGTGCGAGTTTATCGTGCAACGTCGGAACCTTTTAGCCGGGCTTATTATATAGACGTCAAAGTCTAGCCGTTTGATGCCTCGGATACAGTTATTTAGTCGCGCAGGCACGTAGAGGAGGTGCGCGTGTTCCCGTACGCCGGAGGGCATGCAATGCAAATTACGCTGAGGTAGAAAGGGAGACAGACTCGGCCGGCGTATACTTCGTAAACACCCGGTAGTGACGTCTGCTGGTACACACAGACCCACTACGTACGTACACATTCACCGACGATCCGTCATTAGCTCGGCAAACGCCATCGCGGTGGTATGGGTCGAGGGCGGAGAAAGGAGGAGGGGAGGGGGAGAGGGGGTAGGTTTGGAATATGGTTTGAAGCATGCAAACAAGACGACACTCACTGTAAAGGCGAATCGTCCCGTCGGTCTCCCCGCGTGGATTTTTCGCTACGCACTTGTAGCTGCCGTAATCCTCCATCTGAAAACAGAAAAGAACACTCATTGCGTATACGCGTGTATACTTTTCCACGTCAGAGTTGACGGAGCGAAATTTTCCTCCTGTTTGCCAATTCGGAGCGTTACGTAATACGGGAACTCGGTAACGCGCTGTGTTGGTTTTTTCTCCTCCACACCGGGGGAAATATGTTTTTCGAGTTTAGCCCGGGTGGGGTCGAAATAATGCTATCAGGTTATTATTAGACTTTCAATCCCTGAAATTTCCATTGATCGAGAACAATAGTTCTTGTTAAAAATTATTGGCTTGTTATAACTAGCGACATTCACGGCGTAATGAAAATGCTCCTTTATTTTATAATAACGGTACTCGCAATAACGAGGGAGTAGGGTTTGGAAAAAAAAGTTGGACACTTTTAGGATCATAAATATGAAGTTGATTTATTGAAATTAATTCAGGACTCGCGATGGTGTAATTTTTTGATACCGCTTGATCCACGGAGCCTCGTTTTGTAAAAGTGGGCGAATAAAGTTTCCGGTCCGTCACCTGTTGACTCGCGGTAAGAGGGGAGGATGGTAAAAGAGTGAGCACCTAATGTTTGCCGTTTAATTCAAGCTTGGAATGTCAGCAAAGTTGTTTCGACCTTGAAAACTTTACCTCGCGCGCAATTTCTCATCGCGTCTTCGCCGGCATTAAACTTTTCGCGGATATAGCGTGCTCGTTAAGGAGAGAAAATTCAGTTGTGGGTGCGAGTCGAAGAATTATACGATCTTGTAACGAAGAAAATTTTTAAGCCAATAACTCACCGTTATGTCGCTTATCTTGAGCGTCATGTGCGTCTTGTAAGACGGCTTCTCCGGCGCCGACGATGCCTTGTATTTGTTGTTCTCGTGTAACATCAAGCCGTCCTCGCGTGTCCAGTAGTTTAAGGACGTCGGATGAGCCTCGGTGTAACACTCGAGGGTTACCGAGTAGCCGAGGGGTGCACCGACCAGTTGGTGGGGTATCCACAACATTGGGGGAACTGCAACAGAGTGATTGATCGGCTCATAAATGTTCCAATTACGTGACCAGTTTATATGTATATCCCATTGAGATATATATATATATATATATGTGTGCGTGAGACTATAAATTCAGGTTTGAGATCGAGAAAACCGTTTCCAGCCCAAAACAGATAGAAGTTGGGGATTACGTTGATATTCCTACAAGGGGAATTTCTAGACCTCCTCGAGTAGTCACGTGGCTCTCGAATAACGTAGAATCACTGCGCCGTTACAGTATCTCTTTTGTTCGGCTATTGTAATGATGTATAAAATTGCTGGGATCTGTCTTCTCTCTGACAGATGCGAAATCGAACTCGAAACGTATACTCGCGAGAGCTACAGAGTATGATGTTACGAACTCGACGTGGGTCGAGTTTTCAACAGTGTCGAGCAATATAACTGCAGAAAAATGTACATCGAGAAATGTTCAAAGCCGGACTGGTATTGACTTGGCTCCCGGAAAGGTCGGTGGAAATTGATATTCGAACATGAGCTTTATGATATTATTCGGACAAAACGTATAAGTTGATACTGGGTTTCCATCCGATTTACGTACAAAGCAGTACGTACTGAAAATAATGAATCATTTAAAAAATTTCAGCGCCGAAGTGGCCAAGCTCGCGATTACGCTATGGACAAATGAAACTCGATAGTAGAAAAATTATAACGTTCCCAGGTAACGAGAAAGTAACCACCTATCGTTCTTCGGGTTTCAATATTTTTTTCGTACGTCATTTACGACCGATAATGAGGTATGAAGGAACGGGAAAAATTTCCGCAGTGGTAATAAATCGGAACGGAATGAATCGTATCGCTGGGAAAGTTTCGAATAATGAACGAGTGTATTTAAAATAACTTGTCGATTCAGGTGGATAGAGAACGAACACGGAATTTAGACATACGAATTTATATGTAGCATACATAATGCATACAAGCCTGTGTTGCGAATAGCGTGTCGATGATACGCGAAAACGCGCGAGTTTTTCTTCAGTCCGAAATAATACGCTTCGGGAAAATTTAGTTTGCCGCACAATGCAGTTGAGAAGAGAAACATTTCTATGGTGTGCATACCGTTATATCGATTTCTAATATGCACGAGAATCGACATAACTCTTTACCTCATCGAGGAGGTCGAATTACAAATTTTCTCGTTGCGGCGATTCGTTGAGTAACGTATGTAATAGCATAACCAAGCTGCAACTTCTCGCGCTGAAACGGTGCCCAAATAATGTGACGTGGGCCCACCCGAAGAACACCGTGAGTTGTTCAATAAAAAAGTAATACCATTTCGATGAACGGTCCCTTGCCAAACTACTCGGAACGAGCGAGTCGCGCGCTGCTACTCTGAGAGAGAGAGAGAGAGAGAGAGAGAGAGAGAGGAGCGAAAGAAGAGGCGGGGGGTTGCAAGGCATCTCGCGATAACACGCGTACGCTCGCCCCGAGGCACTTCAATTTAACTTGAACCTCGTAAGAATACACCTTGCTCAACCTACTTCGCGGTTTGCCGAGTTCGTCCCGTTTTCCTTTTAACGCTCACTCGCATGTATAGGCAACCGCAACTCGATTGAGAGAAGGGACGAGGTTGTCGAGCTAAAAAAAAAGACGTCGCATACGCAAAAATCTACAGCGGAACCTGTTAGGTGTGTACGAAATTTCGAATATTTTTATTAAAACTTTGTTCAACACATTTTCATTATTCTTAACCGAGCTTCGTAGTGACGAACGTATCGAAAATGGACATTTAAATGCAATCGATAACTCAACTCCTGGCGTAAATACCAGTGGTACGCATCGTTTAGCTCACTCCATTCTTATTTTGATTGCGTCCCCTTGGTCGTTTGCATTTAAAATTGACTGCGCGTGCAATAGAGGGGGAGTGAGGGAGAGAGAAGAGAAAAAGGAGAGGCCGGGGGGTGAGTCGGATGAAAAACGATCGTCAGCCAATGTTTATTCGACGGCGGAACGAGGAGTAGAGATAGGCAACGAGTGGAGAACGGCAGCGGTCGAATCGGAAAAGGTAGGAACGAGAAGGAAAAAAAATCTTATAATGAATTCCTCGATTCTGTTCTGCTCGAAACTATCATTATATCGCGGCGGTACGAAATCAACTTGATAATCCGGTAGCGTGTCTCGTGTACTCGACTGTACCGTCCCGTCCTCTCTCCCCGTTGCCCCTCTCGCTATACCCGTCAGCGAGCGAGAGCAGCACACTCGCCGTTGGATAGGAGCTTTTTCGCAAAGGCTTTGACAGAAAGAGACAAAGTTTACCGGCTCTTCAACAACGGAGCGATTGAGATTGGTTTGTTCCCGTTTCATCTGGGGAACCTTCTTTGAAGAAGAGCCTCGGTAAACGAGAACTCGATTAAATTCGATTCCCACTCCATAAAACTCTCTCGACCCCCC
>NCVS01000980.1:0-52398 GCA_003055095.1 Goniozus legneri | reverse complement strand
ACTGCCGGAAGATTCAACGAGGTTGCGCTGACACCCTGTATATGAAGATCCCCCAAGGGATTTTTGGCGCCAATGAACTGTTTACCCCCTACAGCCCCCCAAAGTTCACCCCCAAAAGTGGTTTTTTTCGAATATCTCGAAAACCATTTAAGATAGGAAGTTGTTATTGGTGCAAAAATTTTTGTTTTCGCAAGCTCTATAAAAAAGATGTCTATCATTTTTTTTGTAAAATTAATACTTTTTGAGTAATTTCGTTTTTTATGGTTTTTTGGAGTTTTCCCGATATCTCGAGAACCAATGAAGCTAGAAAGTCGTTATTGGCGGCAAAATATTCGTCTCGCTCAACTCTACAACATATATTCGATCGAAATATACCTGAAATATTTATGTTTGATTCTCAGGGGGAGAAATAACTCGACCCACAAAAAACCCGGGTTAATATAACCCGCAAGTAAATAAATGCCTCGCCCTGAATATAACAGAGGCGAATTTCTGTTTGGGGAATCGCTGTATGTGAACGCACGGCACGCACGTCTTTATTTGGGTTTTGTTTTGGTTAGTTTTAGCCTGACACGGAATATTGGATCCCTCGTGATCGCGCCCCGCGTGGACCCCGTTTAGCAGGCCGCTACGCGGCCTCCTACCCGGGGCCGCGCCGCACCCTGCGAGATTTTATATAAAACATTACAGGCAGTATCCAATCACTACCGGGGCGGATTACAGCTTTGGGGAAGCTTACAGGGAGAAGCTGTGTAGAGTTTGTAAATACAAAAATTTTGCCGCCAATAACGACTTTCTAGCTTCATTGGTTCTCGAGATATCGAGAAAACTCCAAAAAAACCATAAAAAACGAAATTACTCAAAAAGTATTAATTTTCCCAAAAAAAAATGATAGACATCTTTTTTATAGAGCTTGCGAAAACAAAAATTTTTGCGCCAATATCAACTTCCTATCTTAAGTGGTTTTCGAGATATTCGAAAAAAACCACTTTTGGGGGGTGAACTTTGGAAGGCTGTAGGGGGTAAACAGTTCATTGGCGCCAAAAATCCCTTGGGGGTTTTTTTTACATGCCTGAGAACTAACTCTCTGCAAAATTTCACTTCAAAACCGTGAGCTCCTTTTTCGGAACTCCACCCAAATTTAGTGTAATACCTATTATTTTATTGTACTGATTAAATTGAAGTTTATTGCATTTGCAACTATTGGGTCGTTCGGAAAGTAATTTTGTTTTCTTCCCAGCAGAGGCTTTAATTGTAATTTTTTGCACCCAATTTCACACACAAGCCGTATGTATAATTTTTATATGCTTTGAGAGCTCATATAGCAAGGCTTGTATGTGAAAAATTTCAATTAATTCTACGCAGTGGTTTTTGGTTAGTGCCCTTTATATATGGAGAGCGATAAGCAGCATTTTCGATACGTCTTACTATTTTACTACAGAAAGGATAAGAATGCTGTTCTGGCACTGACGTACTGTCAACACACATTCTCCACACACGTCGATCAATTTCTATCTGACTTGAACAGCATGCTTACCCTCGCAAATGCTAACTAAATTTATCAACTCCTTAATAATAATTTAACTATCCTTCAAACCACCAAATGATTCTAAATAAGAATAACGCAAAAAGAATAACTTTATAAAAATTTATTTGCCAACTTTACAAAAAAAAAACTGGTCCTGAAATGATTATTTTGAGGAAAAGTTTTAACTCCTTAATTATAATTTTATTCTCCTTAAAACCACCAAATGATCCTGAATAAGAATAACGCAAAAAAAATATTTTCATAAAAATGTTTTTGCTAACTATAAGATAGAAAAAAATGTTTAATTACAAAAAAAGTATCAACTCCTTGATTATAATTTTATTCTCCTTAACTCCACCAAACAATCATCGATCATTATATAAAAAAAAAATCGAAATTCAAATTTTTTTTGCCAACTTCACGTCGGTTAACTAGATGCAATAACTACTGTACGTTGGTACATCCATTGCGATACCAGCACCTCTCTCTAAAAGATTTCTAAAGCTCCTGATCTGGCATCACAACGTGCACGTCAGAGTGCGGCGAATGCAAGAACTACTGTGTATTGGTATACGCATTTCGATACCAGCGCCTCTCTCTAATGGAATTTCAAAGATCCTGATCTGGCAACACAGCATGCACGTCAGAGTACCAGAATGTTCCATGGCTAGATGCAATAACTACTGCACATTGGTATATTCATCGCGATGCCAGGGCCATCCATTGTGATGACAGTGCGGCAAGAAAATTCCAGTACAGAAAAAGATAATTATCATTTAAATATAACAAAAAATTCAGATGTAGAGAAGATATCTGATATTGGAAAAATTTTTGAAACCGAAAAAGATTTAAATAAACATTCTACTTTAAGAAGTATATATCACGATGAAAATTCTGAAGGAGCCAAGAAGAAAAAGCAGAAAATGAATTTGATAAAAAAGATGACGTTCCTTTATCTTTGTGAGCATGAAACCTAAACTCAAACAATTGCTTACTGCTAATAAGCAATGGGAAAGTGATGGGGAAGAAGAAGTTAAGGAAGAAACAACACTTGCCACAGAAGAAGCAATGAAAACTGCCAATTTTTTATCGCGATTAGTTTATAGCAACATCAGAAATGATGATTCGATCATGGCAATGTCTTCTTTGCATAATAGTGTTAGAGAATGTTTTTATAACTCAAAGAAATAACAAAAGCAAAGTGAAATTGTTGATTTCTTATCAAAAACGTGAGAAAGTATGTAAAGTATGTTTTTTTTGTCGATTAAACTGAATATGTGATAAAAATAGGAAATTATTTATTTTCTAAGAAAATGTTGTGTTTCACTTCCGCTTAGTGTGACGTGTTCGTCATTTCGCTACGATGTCATTATGTGTATCGATTTTGGGCTAAATTTGTATGTATCTGAAACCGATTTTGAGTTTTTAAAAACAACGTCACCAACACCACCAACGTTCACCAACGTTTATTTTGTTAAAATTTGTAGTTAGGCAACTTAGTTTCAGGAAAAGAACCGCGTTAAGACAATTTATTTTGCCGATATTTCACTAACATTGCAGTTAACTTCTTCAGGGTTGAGGCTCTGTACTGAGCTTTCCTGTTCTCAGATCCTACTTATACATCTTTGTGTTTTGTTCCAGATTATTGATTCGGCCGACCAGTCCGGCCGAATCTTTCTTTTTTTTTTAATAGCTAATTAATTAACTTACTAACAATTAACGTAAATTTTATATAATTTTCTCGGAATTTTCGACTAATTACATGATACTCTCGCACATTTGACTTGCATTGCCGACAGAACAAATGCTTACCTTTAGGATAAGTTATTAAAAAGAAATGCTTTGAATTTTTTCGAAAAAAAAATTCGAATTTTCATGAAAGTCAATGACACTTATTATTAGATTTCAAGAATATTTTCCTACTGTAACCAAATAATTTTATATGAAAAAACTATGATTTAACACGTTGCGTACCGCGTCACCCGTCCTTGGGTGACGGGCATGCTTCCGTAACGTAAACGTAAACACGCTTCGTACGCAACTTGTTAAGGATAAACTTAGAGAAGTGACAAGGATAAATGATTGTTGTCATCAAAAATCATTTTGAAAATGTTATATTATCAAAATTTATACGTGGACTCTCGTCTTAAACCACAATGACTGTTCTAAAAAGCGCGCTTGCGTTTTAGAGCTGAAATTTTCAATGGTAAAAGTCCTACAAAAAAAGATTGTGACTTCTAACTTCAGTGAGTTCTAGCATTCACGTTTGGGGCTTCGGACGAGCAGGAGTCAGAAAATGTTCATTTGTGTATTTTTTTATTGAGCTCCGGATATAAAACAACTGCCAGCAGTCAACAATCTTCAGTACATCATCCAGGTAACGTATTTACAATATTTTCTTAATTTTTTTCAAATTATTGTACTCATTTTCGAAAATCAATATTTAAAAATTGTTGGCAACAACAATGTCAACAATAACAACAACAAATAACAACGAGTAGTGTTTTGCAATATATAAAGATCCCCCGAAGGATTTTTGACGAGTTTCTGCGATTATTTTGAAAAATATTGAATATAAAAAGTTGAAATTAAAGTCAAGATTTGTCTTTCGCACTACGAATGACAGAAAGTTGCTTTTTGTACCAAAATGATATCGTTGAGCTGTACAACGATTTTTTCAAACTTTTTTCTTACAAACAATCGTTTCAAAACAATTTGATTTTTTCATTGATTTATAAACATTTCATTCAAATTAATACTAGTTTTAGCATGAATATTAGCTTTTAGTCTTCTTCTTTCTAAAAAACTTTCTGAACCTCTTTTAGTTACCAATATGTCACAGACAGTTTCATCCGAAAAAAATTCCATTTATGTAATGAAATATTAATCTATAACCTTCATTTTTCAGGTATATTTCAAGATTAAAAAATGACAGAGGCTTCAAGTACTGACGAAGCCAGCCAATTCCAACTTGAGAACTTACCAGGAGATATATTGAGAGAGATGTTCGAGTTTATGAATGCAAGATCGTTATTCTCGCGGCAGTTGGGTCACCCAAATTGGCAAGATACAGTAACGAATGATGTCTTAATAACAAAAGCAGCAATGGCAACTGGGCGTAGAATAGAGAAAAATAAGGATAGACCATGGCAATTTTATTATCTTTTGTCGCAAATGATGTTTAACTGTAATTTAGCTGCCAATTTCAACTTCTGTAAAACTTTTACTTCGATTGAATTTGTACCCTTGGATAATACTCGTGTTACACGACAAATTAAAATGGAATTTATGGTAGACCTCCTCACAGCTGGATTTCCCGCGGAATTTTTGGAACGTTGTCAACCCCCAATCAGGGTAATTCCAATTCGGTTATTGGGATGTATGAGAAATTCACACTAATTAAAAAATTATATTGCATTTGTAGGTGAGCGTAAAGTATCATTGTAAAAGAAGACATCTGCATGGGAATAAAGTTAGGATAACTTCATATTATGATTATCCTGCAGAACGTAATATTAGCCAATCTTACACACAAGAGTTGAGCCGATCGACAGTTATGCGAGGACATCGTGAGACGCGAGTAAGTAACACTTCACGATAAAAACGAATATGTTAAATTTAACATATTTCGCTTGTCCCAGAAAGTCCACAATAATTTTTGGTGTTAATACAACATAAAGCAATGTGTAAAAATATTGTATGTCAAATTTTTTACAAATTTTCTTAGTTACTTTGACATTATTACAATGTCGTTTTAAGTACAGGCAAGATGTTACACTAACTTGTATAAAATGTCAAAAACTGATTTGTCTGAACAGTCTTTGATGTTGTTTTAATACATTATAATGTTGAATTCAAAAAATAACAATCTTTATATGTTGTCAATCTTTTTTAACATCCTTTTCGGACATTCTTTTAACAAAAAACGATGTTAAATTAAAATAATTGGCACACATGGTAATTTTACAAATGTTAAAATTATGTATGTAACTTTTCGAAATTTAACAACTGAAGTATGTTGTTTACAATGAGGTGTAGGCTAACATATTCGATTCTGTTGATTTTACAGTTAAGATTGTTCATGATTTGACATAAAACTTTTAACAATCGATTTTTTTCAACATTCATTTTTATTGTGTAGTAATTTTTATATAAGAATGGATAAAAGTAATAGATAATCTAATATGATATAATATTATTAATTTATTTAACAATATGATAAATGATTTCCAGGTAGATTACTTGATCGAGGACTTTGCGCTTTGGACACGAATGGTCGTCGTGGAATGCATCGGTACTCTTAGCCGCAGACACGTCACAGTCTCTGTAAAAGTGCTGCCTCCTCGAAGTTTAGCAAAACTTACGATGGATGATTTTCTGCAGGAAAATGAAGAGTATTTTTCGGATATTAGCTCGCTTGATGGAGAACCCGTGAATCATTTGGGGTTGGCTTTGTAATCACAATCACAGTTTTTCAATAACTCAATTGAAATTACCAATTGAAAGAAAGTAAAGATAAAACACTCACATATAAGAAAAAATTACAAACAAAATTAATGAGAATGGTAATATTCATGTATAATATGTATTGTAGATCTTTGAAAAATTTGACGTGTATATATCATTTGTAAATACTTCTCAAAATTTCTACACAATAAAACTATGTGCATAAATAAAATGAGCGTTGATTCATTGGTGAATAAAAACTGCGATAGTTACACAAATGGTAGCAAACTATCGGTAAGGAAACTGGTGTGGTTATCTCTACCAAAGTAACGAAAAGGCAGGCACCCTATCTCTTGCTATTACTGAATGAAAAAGGGAGGTTCATTAACTAATACCTTGATGATTGTGAACTGTTCTTTATTAATACTTCATTCAATAATATATTCACCTAAAATTTCTGTATTATATACAAGTCCTCCATATATCGTCGTTAACAATTAATCTACTAGCATTTAACCATTTTGCACGTAAGATCGGATTTCTTGAAAATTAAACTTATTGAAATTTATTTATAACTCTTAACACATTGCTGACGACCAGGAGCTAGCTCAGGTTTTCATGGTCATACCACGAACGCTGGACCTCTACCAAATTGAACATAATATATTTGTAAATATGTAAATTTGTACAAAGTTTTTCCCCTAGTATGTAAGTTATGAAAGTCAATGTGGTTTTTCTTTGTTTAATCTCAATGATATTTTTTTCCACAATCACTTATTTAATGGTTAAAAGAGACGGACCTGGTTTATAAATAATAACCAGCTAGTAAAATAATAGTTAAAATTAACAATACAAGGTGCAGAGACAGATTAATAAAGAGATGCCATTGACAATGGCTAATTGTTAATTAAAAACTGAGTTATCTCCAAGATATAAAGATTTTGTTTATTTATAAGTTTTATTTCGTCTATAAGTATTCCATGTAATTTATTATGAAAATAAAAACTGTTCTTAAAAAATAAAAAAAGGTTTCATGGACAAGCGTTGGTTACAGCCAACAAGTAATGTAAAAAATAATTTCAACGATGACTGAACTCACCAATGAAGAACCTTTTCCTAAAGTATATTCACATTAGACTGGTTAAAAAAAATTTCATTTTTTTATCTCAAAATTCGCATTAATATACCTTCAGAAAGGTGTAAAAAGATGCCAGTGAAAATTTCAGCTATTAGTATTAATATTTAGAGGTCGCCCATCGCAATTTTCTAGTTTTCATTTAAACAACATTAGAAAATTTCTTTTTTATTTTTGAAATTTTGTAGCTTCCAAATTATTAGACGGATTCAAATCGAATTGTAACCGAAAAATGATTCTCCAGGTTATGCCAAATTGCACTATTACTTGAAAATTTTCACGTATATTCAGCAAACATGCATACTTAACTGTCCGCCAGAGACCGAACAATACGACACAACAGATGCTTACCATCAGGATAAGTTATTAAAAAGAAACGCTTTTGAATTTTTCCAAAAAAATTTCGGATTTTCATGAAACTCAATGATGTTGATTATTCGATTTTAAGAATATTTTCCTATTGTAACCAAATAATCATAGACAAGGTGACGGGCATGCTTCCGTAACGGAAACGTAAACACGCTTCTAACGCAACGTGTTAAAGATTAACTCGTAAAAGTCTTCGTGAAAGGTAAACGTCCTACAAACACCCACCAAAAATGCGTTATATCGTTAAAAAGTACTACTGTGCTAAATTTTTGCAAGAAAAATGTATGTCATTCGAAATTTTAGTAATATTTCGTTACTAATCTACCTAATCTTTCTGATAACAAATTTTGTAGTGCAAGTTTGCAATGTTAGTGCTAGTGCAGTTAAAAACCAATTCCATGACCGAAAGATTTTGGGGGCGTCATCTCCCAATTTCGGGATCTCTGGTGACACCTGGCTCTGGTGAGTTCTAGCATTCTAGTTTGGGGCTTCGAACGAGCAGGAGTCAGGAAATGTTCATTGAGAGTGTCAATTGAGCTCCGGATATAAACAAGTGCCAGCACTCAACAATCTTCAGTACATCATCCAGGTAACGTATTTACATTATTTTCGAAGTTTTTTTCAAATTCTTGTACTCATTTTCAAAAATCAAGATTTGAAAATTGTTAGAAACAACAATGCCAACAACAACAAACAACAATAACAATAACAATGTTGCTCAGGCAGCTGTGAGCGAGAACAGAATTTAAACATCTGTTTGAGAAGCCCACCTCAAACACTGGAAATAGTGTTAAATCTATTTAAATGATTTTTTTTTTATAATTATATTGAGATGAAATTCCAGAAATTACGCCAGAGTTTTCGAAATGCAGTTTTGCACAGGTGTAGTGTTTCGCAATATATAAAAATCCTCGAAAGATTTTTGACAGAACAGACGCTTTTTCCTACTATCACTTGAAATTCACCATCTAAAAGTATTTCTGCGATTATTTTGAAAAATATTTAATGTAAAAAGTTGAAATTAGAGTCAACATTTGTCTTTTTTCCTGCTGATGACAGGAAGTTGCTTCTTGTACCAAAATATTCATATCATTGAGCTCTACAACGATTTTTTCAAGCTTTTTTTTTCACAAACAATTGTTCCAAAATAATTTGATTTTTTCATTGATTTATAAACATTCTATTCAAATTAATCCTAGTTTTAGCATGAATGTTAGCTTTTGTAGTAAATCAAAAAGGTGAGCTTTAATGACGGTTGGTACGAACATCCCACTGTTCCCTTAAATAGAACGATATCTAACTTCAGTTTGAAACTTACCTGGGTGCAATTCTATAGTACCTGAAATAACAATAGAAACCGCACAGGCTAACAAGAAAAACTTCTTTTCAGGCGATTATCATTTTTGGAGTGAATAGTTTGAACCTATTTGAATTTTGAATTTAATTTTAATTCAATAAACAATGAGTGTTTTACACATTGAGTGTGTCACAGTCAAATAATGCCCTATCTATTAAAATTAAATTCTAGCTTCACTAGTTAACTGAAAAGTCAGTTGGGTACAATTCCTAAATACTTATTAGCAATAGTACAGTAAAAAAAAACTTTCTGAACCTTTTTTAGTTACCACTATTTCAGAAATAGAGTTTCATATGAAAGAAATTTCATTAATGTAATGAAATATTAATCTAATACGAACAATTTTAATTTTCCAGGTAGATTTCAAGATTAAAAAATGTCAGAAGCTCCAAGTACTGAACTAGTCAGCGAACTCCGATTCGACGACTTGCCAAAAGATATATTGAGAGAGATGTTCGAATATGTAAATACGAGATTGTTATTATCTCGGCAGTTGAGTCACAAAAATTGGCAAGATATAGTAAAGGATGATGTCTTAATAACAAAAGCAGCAATAGCAACTGGATGTAGATTGGAGAAAGATGACGAAAGACCATGGCAATTTTATTATCTTCTGTCTCAAATGATGTTTAACCATAATTTAATTAATCATGCTGAGTTTTGTAAAATAGATAATGTGATTGTATGTTTACCCTTCGTTCACCGGGGTCCTATACAAAAATATAAAATTACATTCACGGTAAATCTCCTTGCAGCCGGATTTTGCACGGAACTTTTGGATAATTTTCAACCACCAATCATGGTAATTCCAATTCTGTTATTGGGAAATTTAAGAAATTCGCACCAATTGAACAATTATGTTGTATTTTTAGATAAACGCATGGTACAATTGTTGGAGATACAAATTACATGACAACAGAATTACGATAACTTTACAGGACAAAAACAATATTAATACTCACGTTTTCTCTTACATGGTAGGCATCCCAGGAGAGTTTGAGGAACCGCAAGTAAGTAACTATCAATTTTTATATAAGAAATGAATAATCTAATATAGATGTACCATTTGTGGCTACTTTCATAGTACCTAAATAACCCGAAAATAATCCCGGGCCTGTCGATTCTTTTGAGAAAACCGAGTTCAAAAATAAGACTTCACTTCAATCTACATTAAGAACAAAGTTTTGCTGACTTGATCGAATACACTCTTCTATACTGCGAAAAAAATATTCTTGTCAGATCAAAATGAAAATCATTTGAGTGGAAAAAGGAATTGGTTGATTTAACAAATATTTTGTTAGACTGAACGATTTTTTTCAATTGTTAAAGTATCGTCTTGATAGTAAAGAAATGCATATTTAATTTATTTACTAAAATTTTGTTCTCAGTGGAAAAAATCAGAATCTACGTATGAACTGGTGTAATCTAAATCTAAGACCGAATCATACATAGAAACTTGAAAATTTTATTTTTAGATCACTAACATTTCAATCCTATTCTTGTTAAATAGTATTTCAATCCTTGTGAATAAAGTCGATTAAAAATGAAATAAATAACACCAACATTCAATATTGATGACCGATAGGGTAGATGTATCATTTGTGGCCACTTTAAGAAATTTGGTGTTTTTGATCAAAAGTTAAATCAATTTAATCATAATATTTAATAAAGGAAAATTAATTAATCAATCCTTGGATGTATCAGTAGTCGAATTATCACATATATAAACCTTCCTTACCTTTTTTTTGTAAAAAGAAGAGTTAAATTGTACTGTAATGTCTTTTGTACCAGTAGTGACCGTAGCACAATTTTTGATAAATTTTCAAGTGATTTAAATAATGAATTAGTGGAGCATGACAAAAATACTATGAATGTTCCACACGATTCTCAATAATTATTAATGACTTACTTATAAGAGTCTTTGTTAAGATTTTTACTAACAATAAAAGAAATTGCTCAGATACACTACGACTCTGGTTGTTTTTTTAATATTTTTTGGAAGTATATCTACTTAACAAGCATCATGAAATATTCACAAAGACGTCAATATATTTAAAAATCGTAGAAATACTAAATAATGTTATAGTATGAATCAAATACCAAGTATATCAATATGCATTTCAAAGTGGCCACAAATGGTACAATATTAATAACTTATTTAATAACATATCGAATGTTTTCCAGGCAAATCTTTTAATCCGGGATTATGGGTGTGGTGTACGAACAGTTACCGTGGAATGCTACGGTTCTGTTCAGTACAATGAAATGAAAGTCTCCGTAAAAGTGCAAACTCCCGACTATATAGAAGATTTTACGATGCATGAATTGATGCCGACAGAAAACAATGAAGATGACGATTCCTCGGACGGTTCGTCGATCGGCGCGATCATTGAACGCTCCCAAATTTCTGAAACAGTACTTCCGCTTCCCAATAATGAACAATGATATCAACGAGAACACAATCCGAATAAATAACGTCGAATTGACAAGTTCGCAGAGCATTTATCCACATTGATGGAAACAACGATAAATAATTGTTTCGTACCGCATCGCTATTTTACGAAGTGACTATTTCTTTTAGAGCAAATTCACATAGAATATGCTCCTATTCGATTGTCGATATTTAAATTTTTCCATTCAATTGAGATCAACTATTGTATCGACTAGACGATTTGTCTTTCATGATATAATTTATTGAGTAATTTCGAAATAGTTTTAATTTTTTTTTAAGTAATTACAAAATTATATTTTCGTACTAAATCACATTTTAGTAATTTTGTAAGTAGACGAATATTTTTACACGTTGCCTTTTAATCACAAACACCGTTCTCTTATAACTCAATTGAAATGACAGATCGGAAAAAGGTAAAGATAAACACACACATATTTTAAAATAATGTAGACTATGAATCATTATGAGAAGTTATAATATTTAGTTCACGAGAAAAATTTTTAGATAATATTAGTAAGAATGTTAATATTTATGTGTGATACGTATTGTAGATAACTCATTGAAAAATTTGACGTGTATATATCATTTGTAAATACTTCTCAAAATTTTTACACAATAAAACTATGTGTATAGATAAAAAAAATAAAACATGCATTGATTCATTAATAAATAAAAAGTGCGATAATTACACCAATAACGCGAAAGAATAACGTTTGAATTTATTCTTATTCGTATTTTCCGTACTGGCGTCGTTTGTGATTTATATCATGGATCATCCGAGTTGAAAAGTTGGCATTTTTTTCTATTTTACTAACCAATTCTTCGTACAGTTTTATAAAATTATTAATTAAGGTAGATTAGAGAATAACAGGTACATTCAAGACCGATTTTAGGAGTTCACTTATTAAAAAAAATCAATAAATTCTTATATTTTTACTAAAAAGTATTTTTTAATACAAAATGTAAATATGTTACAAAAAATTTTTACAATTTTATGTACATCATAGAAGTTCATACTGATCTTATATCACATTGAATACCTATTTATATAATAAATTTTTCATTCATCGCTTTTTCGGTATAACACCACTTTGCTCCAATTCTTCCTTCAATAGGAATTTTTGTACTTTTCCACTCGTAGTCTTTGGGAATTCTCCGACAAAAGTGACATAGCGTGGTATTTTAAAACGTGCCATTCTTCCATGACAGAATTTCTTCACCTCTTCCTCGGTGAGCTTTTTACCCTCGTATAAACGTATGCAAGCGCATATTTCTTCCCCGTAGACGTCATCGTGAGCTCCAATTACTTGCACTTCTTGTATATTTGGGTGCGTCAGCAGGAAGTCTTCAATTTCCTATAAATAAGCCAAATTTATTTTATTATATTATTTTTATTTACTTGTTTATTTATTTATTCGTTCATTTTTTTTCCTATTGCTATTGTTCTCAAAGATGCGCACGAGCTACAGAAATAAAATGTTACACAGTAGTAGCCTTTGGTGAGGTGAAGAAATACACAAATGGATTTCTGACTAAAATTCACCATTCGTTCCCTAATAGCCCTCATAATTCACCTCCAAAAATGTTTCTTGGCGAATATCTCAGAAATTATCAATTAACGACAGAGAATAATCATTAACGTCCAAATTATTTTTCTTAATATATTCATTAAATAAAAGTCTTTGGTGTTTTTTTAATAAAAAAATAGCCCTCGAGTAATTTTACATTCTGAATTTTTTCGCTATATTATTTTAACTAATAACGATAGAAAGTCGAGACTTATATCAATACTTCCGTCTAAATAAGCTGTGTATACAGAATTTTTTTGTGTTTTTGAACTAAGATTAATTGTTTTTTTTTTGTAATTGACGATTTTTTTTCATGTTTTCGCTATAGTATGAAAATTTTTAACCATAAGAAAGTGTTATTTATAATCAAATGTTAATTTCGTCGATGTGACATACGCCTTTTGGAATTTGATTCCATTTTTTGGATTCAACTAATCTTATTTGTTATTTTCTTACCTTTGGGAAAATATTTTCACCTCCACGGATGATCAAATCCTTAATTCTGCCCACAATTTTCCCATAACCATCCGAACGAAGAATAAATTGATCTCCAGTTTTCAGCCAACCGTCCTCGGTAATCGTTTTCTTTGTATTCTGTTCATCGTCCCAATAACAGTCCATTACGCTATACCCCCTAACATACAGTTCCCCAGGTACATCGAATGGTACTGGGGACCCATCCTCTCCAACGACCTAATAAAGCCAGAGAAAATTGTTAATTATATCAAACTACCCTAGTGGAAATTAATCAAGTAAAACTTGACTAAGTCTAGAAACTGGCCAGCAATCAAAACTAGTAGCTAGGCAGTAAGCATGTCCAGTAGTATAATCACAATCACAATTATCACAATCATTACAATAACAATTTTGATAACCTGAAAGCTGTCAGTTTTACTCAAAGTCGCCATGTTTCTGTTGATATTTAGTAAAACTGGCCAGTTACTAGACAGTTACTCGATAGTACACTAGCCAGTTCCTAGTTTAAGTCTAGTTAAACTGGCCAGTTACTGGTTAAAAATTCGATTTCATTTCTATTAGGGTATACGCAAAAAAGAAACTATTATGTATCTCACCATAACTTCCACATGATCCGAAAGATAGCCAACAGTGTTAACAGTCTGCTCGAGACTCTCTCCAGGTATCGACTGGAAGGCTACTCCAGTGACTTCTGTCAGTCCATAAATGTGCTGGAAAAAAAGTCGACTTGAAAAATTCATAACCATGAAAGAATGAAATCTCTAGGAGTCTACGATCCCTTCTTCAAAGTGGCATTTATGTATACAAAACCAGGGCTCGCTCCGTAAGATATGTGCATAGATAACAAAGCGAGCTCACTAGCAGGAGTCATCGACCCTTTGGTATCGACGAATTTCTCCACCGTGACTAAGACCCTACTAAGCGGATAACTTTGTTAATTAAAAGAGTTACGTGATTGGTCGGCTAATACTTTTCACGTAATTTGCCGTGGTAATTTATTGCGTTTGTAATTGATCTTAATTTATTCCTTACACTCATAAAAATTATCAGTAAAATCTATTTTTGAGTATTTTTATCAGTAAAAAAGCGAGAAGATCGATAATCAGAGTTACAAATACTACGATATTTTACTATCAACAAATTTAACAGAAACGTTTAAAAGCAAACTTCCAAAATAATATTTTGTTAGATAAAAACAAAATTCATTCAAATAAAGATTGTATCGGTCATTTTCACAAACCCTCGTTGGGGTGAATAGATTATCTCATTGGACTGTCAAAATATTGTATTAAGTACAAAAATACTCATTTAGCTCGAGGAAATTTTTCCCCAATGCAGAATACCCAGAATCATAAAAATATTTACGAACAAAGTAATAGAAATTACTTTTAATAATTCAACTATTTCTTATAGTAACTCTCACTAACAATAAGAAGATTTAGTTGAAATTTGTTAAATAATTATAAGTGTGATTAATTTCTGGTTTGCTAATCGACATAGTGAAATTTGTTCAACTTATTTCTCTCAGAGCAATGAAGTTTGCATTCGAATTGTTAATCACTAAAAATAAAATAAAAAAAAAAAATAGTAAGAATTACTATGAATACATCAACTATTTCTTACAGTTAGTTGCAACTAAGAGGTTCTTGTTCCGAATTTACTACATAATTAGTTAGACTAATTTGTTATCTACTAATCGATGTACTAAAATCGAACTAGCAAATTTCTTTCGGTGTTCACAGCAAAATCAATATTTTTGAAATGATTTCTAAAAATGGTTAATAGATTATAAAAAATTATTCAAATATTAGAGTACCTTCATTCTTTTAACTCCAAGTATGTCGAAAATTCTCGTGAAGAGTTCTGGCGATGCTGGTGAACCACCAATGAACCCAATTCGTATATCCATAGGTACTTGCATTTTTAGTTGAGCATCCAACAAGTGAACCTGAAATTTGTACAATTATCGTGCTCGCATTCGATCTAGTGAAATTTCTCTCGGAAACAAGAATGTGGAAGTAATTCATACCCACATAGTTGGCGTTCCATACAAAACATTACATTTTTCACGAGCTATGGCCTCCATAGATGCGATTGGGTTGAACGAGCGTCCCTCCAATACCAAAGTACTACCAGAATGCATAACTGCCATTTGACCGGCTAGCTGCCCAAACGCGTGGAAAAATGGCACGTTCAAGCAAATTTTACTAGAATCTACATCAAGTTCTCCTCTTTGAGCAACCTGAAATTAAAATTTTTTTTTTTTTAATATAAATGAAATAGTAATTACCTAAGTAAATAAATAATATAATATAGTGTAGTATAGTATGTAGTTAACTCTAGGGTTCACTTTCATGGTAGAAATATGAGAAATGATTTCCTGTTGAACGTGAGATTTTAAATATAAAATAAATTTACTAACAGTATATCAGGAAAAACGTATCTCTGTATCAGTTATTTGAATGTTTTCAAATTTATTACGACTTGAATCAAGAGTGAATTAATTAATCATATGGCAAGCAATTAATATAGAGTAGATGTACCATTTGGGGCCACTTTGGAAAATTTCGTGTCTTTGATCAAAAGTTAAACCAATTTCATCATAATACTTAATAAAAGAAAATCAATTAATCAACTCTTGGATGTATTAGTAGTCAAATTATTACATGTATGAACCTTCAGAATTCTCTTTATTGTAAAAAAAACAGTTAAATTTTACTGTAATGCCTGTTGTACCAGTAGTGGCCATAACACCATTCTTGATAAATTTTCAAGTGATCTAAATAATAAATTAGTGAAGCATTTCAAAAATACTACTGTTCCACACGATTCTCAATAACTATTAGTGACTCACTTATAGAGTCTTTGTTAAGATTTTTACTAACAATAAAAGAAATTGCTCAGATACACTACGACTCTGGTTGTTTTTTTAATATTTTTTGGAAGTATATCTACTTAACAAGCATCATGAAATATTCACAAAGACGTCAACCTATTTAGAAAATCGTAAAAATAAACTAAATTATGTTATATAGTAAGAATCAAACACTAAGTATATCAATATGAATTTGAAAGTGGCCTCAAGTGATACAGTGCCCGCAAATGGTACATTTACCGTAAATAATAGTTTTAAGTAAATCGATTAATTACTTGTCGGGAGTTGTTCAATACTGATCGATGAGAAAGAAGAGGGGCTTTGGGTCGGCCGGTAGTGCCCGACGTGAATTGTATGTTGCACCCATCGCGGCACGATATTTCTCCTTGCAAAGCGCTAATGGCCTCCGTTTCAGCCGCACTCGCCAGAGATTCGATGTCCACGAGGCGTCGCGTACCACTGCGCAAAAAGAAACGTTTTTATCGATTCGTGCCAAGTCCAACACCGAATCACGTTAAGAGGGAAAAACGAATGGTCAGCTCCTGCACGTCTATTAACCTAATTGTTACGTGATTCGTACTTTCCTGGCGCTGCTATAACAACCCGCGAGATTACAGGAACACTTATGAAGATATATACTCGTTCCAGGGTAGGTAGGTATCCAATTCACCGGCTACCGAAATCAATTTCGATATGCAACAGTGACTCACGACGTGGCTCTAAGGTCACGAAAAATGGAATACAATATTGAAATTCGATGGAAATCACTCGCCGCGCCTATTTTTAGGACGAGCAGACAAACGGAGTGACGAGATACACTGTTAAAAATTTTTGTATTAAATTTCAAATGAAAACGTAGGAAGCAAATAACACCTACATAATGGGTGAAAATTCAACTAAAACTTATACACATAAATTCAAATAAATATGGCATTAAAATTAAGAAGGTATCGTATTAAACTTCGTATTTAGTTTTCATGAAATTCAAAAGATCAATTATTAAATTTTGATAGATGTACAGAAGTAGTTAAACTAGGCGAATTTTGGACCATAAACAAACATACCATATTACATAAACACATTGTTTACAATTATACAATATTACAATTGTTAATGTAATTGTCTTGTACTATAGCATGTTTATGATACAGAAACAATTGTTTATGTTAATAAACAATAAAAATTGTTATTGTTAATATAGCATGTTTGTTTATAATACAGTAGCAATTATTTATGTAATACCTTGTACTATAGCATATTTGTTTATGTTTGTTTGTTTGTTTGTGGTCCAAAATCCGCCTAGTTTAACTACTTACAGACGTACTGACGATCGTGTTTTTCAGAACACTGTAAAATCTGTTCTAATAGGCATCACGTTTGCGCATCATATTACGAATTTTTTTATAACGACAATATTAAATATCATGTAATATTTAAGATTTTCAAACAATAATTGAATGAAAATCATTCTATAGCTCCAATGATTAAAATTTCAAGGATGAAATATTAATTTTAGTACATAATTATGAAAATTAATAGCTATTTTATATTACTTTCATTTTATGTCACAAAAATGTGAAAATTCAGGTAATTTTTTGTGTTAAATTTCAAAATTTTTCTAACAGTGTACGTCAAAAAATTTTCAGAGATAAGAAAATTCGTGAGAGATAGTTTTTTTTTCTTTTTTGTTTGACTGTTGCTAGGATTAAAACGCGAATTTGAAAGTCAATCGTTACACTGAGGGCGTTCGAGGAAAGAGCACGATACACTTGTCACGTCGTGTGCTTAACCCATTTTGGGATCTGACCGTACGATTGATCACGCGATATTCATGAATCGGTGTGTAGAGTTACCGTGAATACCGTTAACGCTCGGGTTAATAGACGAACGGTGCAACTTTGGCGGGACCTTGCGAACTTTCCGAAGCACCGAATCAATCGCGAAGCAATTTTCGCCAAAACCTCGGAACGACCGCAGATGCCCAAACTAATTAAGGGAGTATTCTGATTCTAATTAGAAACTCTAATTAGTGACGTTTCCTCACTAGATGACAGAACACCCTATAAACATTTTTTTTACCATGTGTTAAGAAATATTTTGAGTGTGTACTGAGAGAAATCTACTGGTCTGATTGATGAACAACAAATCAATCAAATTGACTAATTATTTAGTAAATTTCAATTAAACCTTCAACCTATTTTATCTTTGTTAGAAAATGTGTCTTGTACGTGCGTTTTATATACGAAAACACACGTGTTTGTGACAAGTACACTCGTCATAACACAATTAACTATAATAGTTTATAGTAATTATTCTAGTATTTCGTTCGTAAATATTCTTATTATTCCAGTTATTCTGCAATATAAAACTCAAATATTTTAAATTATATTTAAATATAATATTAAGTTATAATATAAAAATAATTTTTTAAAAGGTGCCTATTTGTGATTTTCCATTTTCCATTTAATTAACACAGGAAAATTGTTTTTTTTTTAAATTCAAAAGGTTATTACTCGATGATGAATCAGCTTATTGTAAAAACTAATACATGTTTTCATTGGAAATTGAATGGTCTACAAATAAGGTCTCTTATGGTTTTTTTCTAAGTCTGCTGGTTCAAAAGTTATTGAACAATAAAAAATTGAATTTCTCGCTGTTTAACTTCTGAACCAGTAGATTTAGGAAAAAACCACAAGAGACCTATTTTGTAGATCATTCAATTTCCAGTGAAAGTATGTATTAGTTTTTACAATACGCTGATTCATCATCGACTAATAACATTTTGAATTTAAAAAATTCTACTATGTTAACTATGTTAATTAAAAAGGAAATTGAAAATCACAAATAAGCACTTCTTAAAATTGTTTCTCAGATCTTATGTTTCACTACTACGATTTTCTGGTCACTTTGAACAATATTTTCAAGGTACATACTAGAAGAAAAAAATAATTTTTTTCAATAATTGGACCGTTCTAACTAATAAAAATAGTGGACGAATAGTTAATTTTACTAAAAATTTGTCTAAGTGTGCATACGAATTTTTATGAGAAAAACAAAACAATATTTGTTATGCAAGATCTACACAAATGAGGACTACACAAATATCAAGATCTCTTTTTTGATGCGATTCGAACATTCCTGATAATTTTAGACAAAAAAGGAAAGAATATTCTCGTTTATCACGATTAAATCACAATTATTTGAACAAAATTTTAATTTCGCACTTTTTTCGATTTTTTCAGATTGAAAGAAAATAAAAGCACGAGGCACTGGATATAGAGGAACGCACAAAGAAAACTTTCCCACAATTTGAACCAACTCGATCGTGTAGAACTTTAAGATATGTCACTTTTCCAGTCCTTACATTTATATTGCATAACTTTTATAATCTTTTTCTGATAGAAGATTTTTTTCGTACTTACTCAAAATTTCAATAAATATATGTATATGGTAAAAAAATGAATAACATAAATATTAATAGTTTTTTTACGTTCCACGATAAGCACCTTAAATTTCAGTCTCTAACTCTTAATACACTAATAACCTAACCAAAGTACCTGTCAAATACTATTTTTTTCAAACTTAAATCTAATCTTGAAAAAAAATTTTGGTAGATCTAATTTTAAACGTTTAAACCGTAGAAAGATTGATTGCATGTCGTCACTTATTTACCGTATATGGTCTTGGGAATAAATTATGATGTGTTCCAAGCCTGGACAATCTTTCTCAATGGACAGCAATATTTCTGGATATTTTTGAGTTTTGAATTCCGCAGGTGAGACGACAGCCTTAATTCCAACTTTTTGAAGGCAGTAGCGTATCTCGTCTAGCACATAATTCGGATTCACACCAACCACGATTAGTCCAGATCGGAAAGCAGCTACTGCAGTTAGGAACCATTCAAGGTCGTTCGGTCCCCAAATGGCGAGACGATCTCCTTTTCTCAAGCCAATTTTGCGGAATCCAGCGGCCAATTTGTCAGCTCGTTTCAGAAACTCCGAGTAAGTGATACGCACATTCTGATGGAGTGAAACTATGAATTCGCGATTCGGCCATTTTTCGACACTTTCTTGAAACAGCTGCCCGATTGTCGTTTCGAGGAGCGGGTAATCCGGTGTGTGAATCATGTGCGAATGTTTTTTGGCTGTATCGTTGCTCGACCATCTTTGTTGGCACGTAATGTGACTCGTCGAATATTTAGTTTCTTCTGAAAATTTTTTAGTTAATAATAACAATGATAATAATAAAAATAGGGTGGATGTATCATTTATGGCCGCTTTAAGAAATTTGGTGTCTTTGATCAAAAATTAAATCAATTTAACCATAATATTTAATAAAGGAGAATCAATTAATCAATTCTTGGATGTATAAGTAGTCGAATTATTACATGTATGAACCTTCAGAATTCTCTTTATTGTAAAAAAACAGTTAAATTTTACTGTAATGCCTGTTGTACCAGTAGTGGCCATAACACCATTCTTGATAAATTTTCAAGTGATCTAAATTATAAATTAGTGAAGCATTTCAAAAATACTACTGTTCCACACGATTCTCAATAACTATTAGTGACTCACTTATAGAGTCTTTGTTAAGATTTTTACTAACAATAAAAGAAATTGCTCAGATACATTACGATTCTGGTTGTTTTTTTAATATTTTTTGGAAGTATATCTACTTAACAAGCATCATGAAATTATCACAATTGACGTCAACATATCTGAAAATCGTAGAAATAAACTAAATCATGTTATAGTAAGAATCAAATACTAAATATATCAATATGAATTTCAAAGTGGTCACAAGTGGTACATCTACTTTAATAAGATTCAGTTTATTTTGAAAAATTTGTCAACTCGAAATAAATGAAGATAAGACAATAGTCTTCGATGTGTACTCACCACGAAAATTGTAAACTAATTTCCTCAAACTTCTTGCATCCAAAGTTTTGTTTTGAAATGCAGTTAAATGCATTAACCTTTGCGATGAACGAAACATAGTTCCAACTTACGTACATACGAGGACGCAACTGAATCGTGATTGACGCGCGGTCTTGAAATGTTCAACGGAGAACGGCTGAGCTCTTGATATCGCCAACAATTATGATAAAATATGTATATCGAGAACGGTCCAATCTAATCTAAATGAAATTACTTTTTCTGGGAGATAGGACGCTCGGCATATCTTATCGTCTACAACTTGTTTATATTTTGCTATTTCTCTCTTAAAAATTGATTTACTACCAAAATAAATAAATATATTTTTGATGAATTCAAAATTTGCTCACTTATAGTAGTGTAAAAATGTACACAGTTTAGTTGATTGTACGTAACGAGTTTGTCGCTCGATCCGAGTACGAGTTTCACACAACTAATGTTGTTACGATTTTCCTCGAATTCCATAGGAATTTAAAAATCAATGACGATATTGAGTGTATTGAGTATCGATCACAGCAGGTCATGGCATTTAATACTTTCATTGGATCAACAAGTAACTGTGTGTAATACGCAATTGTATATTCTATAGACGGAGAGATAAAGAAATTAACAAGTAACGTCGCCACCACAAAAGATACATGAATATACATAAGCCGTTTAACGTATTGAAAATCGAGCACAAAGCGTTCGGCTATGAAAATAATTCACGCATTGTGTAACTTTTAACGATAATTATCTCTTGTACTTTGTTTTTTTATTTTATGTTTACACGTGGAAAAAAATAAGATAACCGATAGTATCTCCTGGCCAACGTAATAAACTTCGTTCGTTAGCTTTGCGATAAATTAGAGCGTTTGTCTAATTTGAAAACTTTTAAATTCATGAACGCAGACAAAACAAGAAAATCGATTACTGTTATTCTTCATTCAATAACAAATTTTGACTCGTCATAAGAAACCTCAATAAAAAATCTGTCTGAAGTTCAGTAAAAAAAACATCCGTAGTTGGAGTAAAAAAATATTCGGAATTCAATTTTTGACGGGTGTGAAATTCGATGTTATTCATTCATTTTTGTGTGTAAGGCGAACTATTACGCACAGTATGTGTAAAATGAAAACTACTACTACTACTATACACTGTTAAAAAATTATACTTCTTTATGTTGTAATTTGATATTGCAATACATTTCTAATAAAATTAGTATAAGTATTTCTAAAAATAATATGTTGGGTTGTAATTTTACAATTTGGTACAGTATTTTTGTAAAATAAGTATTGTAGTTTTACTAAAAAAATTTGTAATTCATTTCCCCATTACAGTTGGTAAAATTACAAACTTGTATTGTATTTCGAATTACAAACCATTCATTCCAATTTTACAAATAGATAATTATTATTATTATAATCATCGTAAAATTACTATTAATCTGTTTTAATTTTACTTATTAATGTACCATTATAACATTATGAATTTTGAATTTTTGAAATTGACCTCCTTAACAATTTACATAATATAAAATTGTTCTTCATGGCTTGAATGTAGTTAATTATTTTTACGTCTCTCAACCCATAAGCAAAAGATGAACCTCTGTCAAGCAAGTCTGTATAGCAAAGTGGGTAGCGTACGATATTAATAATATAAGTTAAGCGAGCATCACGGTTGCGAACCTCACCCTGCGTCTTATCAAATTTGCGATTATAAAATATTATAAAACATATGATAGGCAGGAGTCTGAATAAATACAAACAAAATTATAAAAAAAATAATATTAAAAATAACAATAATTAATAAAAGATTTAGCGAAAACCATTTTGTTACAAATACAAATAAGTTTTGTAATTTTACAAATAGAATTCGCTATTTTACAGAAAATCTTCATCGAAAATTGTTTTGCAAAATTACTAGGCGTGTAGTTAAAATACTCAATCCACCTTGCGTTAAAACTCCCAACACATTTGTTGTAAAACGACAATAGATATTTTTGACAGTGTACTGTTCATTAGGAAGGAATAATTGAATAAAATTTCCACTTTTTCCGAGTTTTTTTCATCGAGACCCCGAGACTTCCCGTGAGTGTCAATGACGATAAATCAGCGAGCCTTGCTGGCAGATATATCGTTGCCGTTTGCGGCTCGAGTTCTGTCGACGAGGATCGTCCAAGAATCGTTTCGATTCAACTGCATTGCAGCGACGAACGGAACGTACAAATTTATTAACCTCTCGGAGTCGAGTGCGCGTCGAGGAGCGCGATAACGTAATACGAGCGTTACAACGACCGAGTTAACGGGTCGTGACGGCTGACCCACTATTTCGACGGCATTGACAGAAAAAATCTGACTCATGTTGATTACCCGCTGGATTACGTAACCGAACGCACGCGGCACGCCTGCTTCTCCTTATCTTTGTATTATATCGTGATATTGATACGGCATATATTATGCTTAACACATTGACATTCGGTGGGGTCTTTAATCATTGCATAGTCTAGATAGTCCCCACTGAAAATTAAAATTTTTTGAATGTAAACGTGTAATATTTTGTAGAAAATTAAATAGAATGTTCGAGGGGCACAAATAGTGTGACAGCCTGAAAAAAAATTTTTGGGAATTTTTTTAAAGAAAACTATTATGTGGATCGTTCAGAAAGTTTTAGGGTACATTTATACATATTTCTGCAATATACACAAAGATTTTCAGACAAAAAAATTGGATATATTTTTTTTTTATTTATTTTTTTTATCTTCGAAACGAAAAAAAAATTCTCGTTAAACTAGAAGATATTGTCCGTACAACGACCCTCGGTAAAAAAATCAAAAATTGACAAAATGGCTGTTTAAAAAAAGAAATTTTACCAAAAATTTTGATTGTTTTTGACCTGCCAAAATTCTATTTTTGATCAGATCGAAAAACTGGTTGGTCATTGTATGGAGAACTATATACAGAACATGTAGAAAAAATTTGAAAGCGATCGAATAAGTTGTCTTCGAGTAATTACTGCAGCAAATTCGAAAAATGCTGTTTCGAGAAAAACGCGTTTAAAGATTAGCTACTGTATCTAAACACCACCCAGCGGCTACTCTTTAAATCGCTTTAACTCGAAATTTATTTGAGATATCGATTTGAAATTTTCGTATGTTATTCTTTGAAGTATAACCCATCGAAATATGAAAAAAAAAAATTCGATTTTTCAAAAATGTCACACTAGTTGTGCTCCTTAAATGTAATTTACAGTCGTAGATATTATAAATAAGTGATCATAAATGTTAATCAATCATCTGTGATCAATAATTACATAATTTAACTGTGGTATTGTGATTATATAACATAATTTCAATTTTATTTAAATTCCATTCACATCCCTCCATAAATAATTTTAAAGCATTCATTTTTGTACAGACATACAACTAATAATATTATATATAATCGATGTCTAGATGGTACACCCTTCGTATTGACCCTAACACATTAACACACTAACACCCTGACACACTAAACGAAATCCTAATTTCACTACGTGTATTCTTTTGTAGATACAAAATCTTTCAATAAATCAAACATAATCAGGTCTAAAAGGCCAAAACAAGAACGTAATTTTATCGATATTTTCGCACATCAAAGAATTAAATATTGAATCAGATTTGATTTTTCGATTCGAGCCTGGTTTTTTTATCTTTACATTACCTATATCGTGATATTGAAATGGAATATTATTCTTGACTCATTAAAATTCGGTCAGCTTCTTAATCACATTTCGCGTAGCATAGTTGATTAAAATTGACAAACATGGAACACCACCCTAGACCAAGCTGTCTATCGCAATCAAGATCGCGTCCCCGTTTCATGGTAATTCGTGAAATTCAACATCACGCGATCGCCATCATGAGCCGGAGACTATGATTGAACTTAAGACGATATATAGCAAATAGAAACCACCCTAGAAAGAAAGTAAAAAACAAACACCAATCGCGAATGATATGTCCAACGATAATTCGGTGTACCCCTGCCACGTGTACGAAATAAAATTATGTGGGAAATGAACTGAGATTTATTTACCGATAGGGATACATACTACATAGTATAATCATTGGCCCTTTTAGGAAATTGAGTAATGTTAATGGCGAATTAAATACTTATAGTAATTGAATTCAAAATATATATTTTCATATTAAATTGAAATTTTTAACAAAAATTTAAAAATTCATGAAGTTTATAAGTCTTGTTCCCTCAAAAAACATTGTTATTGACTTTATGAATACAGCAGTTGACAATTAAACTAACAATATTTAGTCAATATTGGATTATTAACAAGCATTTTTCGAAAAAACAAAAGATTAATATTAACACTAAATTTACCACAGCCAGTCAACTTGTTTGGATTCAATGTAAATCTATTATTCAAAAAAAATTTCTGCTAAATATAGTGTTAACCCTTAAATGCATGATTTTTCCTTTTTAAATACAATAAATTGAAACAGGTAGATAATTAAACATAGATTAAGGGAAAAATAAAATAAACAAAATAAAACAATAAACAAAACAAAATAACAAACAAAACTTACTGATGTAGATTTACATCAGTATGCATTACAGTTACTATTAATAAAGAAGAAAACACTGATGTACATATACATCATGCATTTGAGGGTTAATAACAAACAGTTCCTTATGAAAATCTTAATTTTATTACACATACAACAAAAAATCAATTAGATATATGTATAACAATTAAACAATACATTCAAAGTTAAATCAATGCTAACTTAGAAATGAATAATATAGAAACTGATTCCTTTGTCGATTGTGATGACATATGTATAAATTAATATAAGTAAAATATATATCTCATATTATTATATTCGAAACAATTAAATATTTTTTTTACGATTCATTTATTCTTAATGCAGATGCACGTGATGTGCGAATCTACACACTGATTTCTGACAGTTCAAGTTTGAAATTTAAGTTAAAGTTTGAGTTGAAATTAAAGTTATACTTCAAGTCGTATCTAAAATGCGACTTTAAAGAATGAGCTTAGACCGTGAAGTTGAACTTTAAGTCTGTGTTTCAACTAAACTCAAGTTCAACTTTTAACTTAAAAAGTTTAACTTCAAAGTTAAACTTTAAGTCCGATTTAAACTTTAAATCCGACTCAAAACTTAAAGTTCAACTTCACGGCTTAAGAGAAAAATTATATTTTTTATTCATTTATTTTCCTGGGCTAATTTCCAACTGCAAAGTCGAACTTCAAAAATAGTTCTAATTGTAAAACTTTTTCGTGCGTAATCACGATCCCACGTAATTTGGTTGAACTTGATTTGTAACGTTTTACGTGAATAGAAAAGAAAAAACAGTGGACGGGGGGAAGGAGAATTGGTTGTGAAAAACGGGGGAGGAGGTGTAAGACTGTAGAATGCGAGGGCGGTGTGGAAGAAGAGAGGGGTCGAGATAGGCGGATGGCGTGCCTACACGGTCCGGAAGTCGCGTGTCGACGGCGAACCCGAGCCCCTCGTCACCCCCGCTACCCTCAACGATCGTTTTCTTACCTTCCTAAGCGGCGCACGAGTTGCCACGATCCTCGTGCCTGCGAACCTCCCTCTCGCTGTGTTCGCGAGCCGGGAGTGTGTGAGGGTGTAACACGTAACCAACGGGGGGCATGCAGAAACGAACGACGATTGGTCGAGCCGCACGCCGAGCCCGATAGCCCGTAAGCACCCAACCCCCGCGCCTCTTGAAAAAAAACCCCCGAGAAACGCTTTGGCGTCTTCAGAGTCATCGGGTTAACCGCGCCGACGACACGAAGGGGGATGAAACGCGGATATCTGAGAATTTTGACAGACTTTTGGTAGTAAGGGACACTTTAGTGTACAAGTTGTTCGAGTTTGTGAATCTTGTGATTGCCGATCGAGTATTATTCCTGTCACAGTGCTGTTTGATACTAGTTTTTTAACGAGAGCTCGATAGTCGCGGTATGAATTCCGAACGGCCTCGTCCCTAAATGCTAATGTTACAGTGAAAGGACTGCGATCGATCCGCAAATAAACTCGTGTTGATTTTTCTAAATGAGATGAAATTCGAGTTGGTTCGCTAATTGTGCATTTATATGGAGACAAAGTGATTTGAATTCTGATGTATTATTGTACAAGTAAACAGGGAAATCTTCGAAAGTGTTGAGACAGTTTCAAGTAAGCAATTTTATGAATCGTACATAGCGAATTATAAGTAGACCAGGAAGATTATTATCACTGAAGATCAAGTTTATGTGTTCAGAGAATCTCATTCTATTTGTCAAGCTATAGAAACAGAACCAAAGAAGAAAAAAAGGAGAAATAGAAGAAAAAAGAGAAAGACCCTAGTAGAAATTAATCAAATTTTACTTGATTAAGTCTAGAAACTGGCCAGCAATCAAATCTAGTAACTAGGCAGTGAGCATATCCAGTAACATAATCACAATTGCAATTATCACGATTATCACAATCACAATAACACTAATTATTATAATAAATAACACTAAATTTTACTTGATTAAGTTTAGAAATTGGCCAGCAATCAAATCTAGTAACTAGGCAGTAAACATATCCGGAAACATAATCACAATCACCACAATTATCACAATTACAATAACACAATCACAATTTTGATAACCTGAAAGCTGCCAGTTTTATTCAAAGTCGCCATATTTTTGTTGATATCTAGTAAAACTGGCCAGTTACTGGCTAAAAACTCGATTTCATTTCTACTAGGGGAGAGAGAGAGAGAGAGAGGTTAAAGTTCGAACGCGAGTGAACGAGCCATGCTCGCGTTACGCGTATTATGAGCAACAACAGCAAGAAGCCGCCGGCCGGTAAGGACGACAAGAAGAATCCATCCAGCAAGGAGGAGAGCCCTGTCAGCAAGGATGACGGTGGTTCAGCATCGACGGGCAGCAACGGGGGCCCGAGTGGCGAGCCCTCGCAGCCTGGAAGCAAGCCTGGATCTGCCGGAGCGACGGCCCGCGAGCAGGCCCAGCGTCTCCTGGGGCTCGCGGCTCGAGGGGAGTGGGCCCCCGTGGACCAGCTGCTCAAGTCCATGGAGAAGGCCGTCCAGAGCGCCGGAGAGGACGGATTCGTCGCGCCGTTGACCGGTGTCATTGATCCGGTTAGATCCCAAATGTTTTTTATCATCGTCGTCATTCACTCAGAAAAAACATTTATTGAACGAATTAAAAGTGTAATCTCATACTCACTAAAATGAAAATTTTATTGGTTTCATAATTCTTTGTTAGACTGACCGATTAGGGTAGACGTACCATTTGTGGCCGCTGTACCACTTGTGGCCACTTCGAAATTCATATTGATATATTTAGTATTCGATTCTTACTATACATGATTCAGTTTATTTCTACGATTTAGATATTTAAGATATGTTAACGTCATTGTGAATATTTATTTATGCTTGTTAAGTAGGTATACTTCCAAAAAATATTTAAAAAAACAACCAGAGTCGTAGTGTATCTGAGCAATTTCTTTTATTGTTAGTAAAAATCTTAAAAAAGATTCTGTAAGTAAGTCACTAATAATTATTGAGAATCGTGTGTAACATTCATAGTATTTTTGAAATGCTCCACTATAATTTATTATTTAGATCACTTGAAAATTTATCAAAAATGGTGCTATGGCCACTACTGGTACAACAGGCATTACAGTACAATTCAACTTTTTTTTGACAATAAAGAGGGTTTTGAAGGTTTATACATGTAATAATTCGACTACTTATACATCCAAGAATTGATTAATTGATTCTCCTTTATTAAATATTATGGTTAAATTGATTTAATTTTTGATCAAAGACACCAAATTTCTTAAAGTGGTCACAAATGATACATCTTCCCTATTTCATCGGATTCTTAAAATATAGTCTTGGTAGTAGGGCAGATGTACCATTTGTTGTCATTTTGAGCAATTTTGTGTCTTTGTTTCGAAAAATATGAATTTTACATATGATTTTCTATAATTATTGATGATTTACTTAGCAGAGTCTTATTCAAGATTTTTACTAACAATAATAAAAAATTGCTGTGATACACTATAACTCTTAATGTTTTTCAATATTTATTGAAACTATACTTTTATCATTCATATAGGGAAACTACCCTATATGAATGTACGATTGGTTCAACAAAATTTTTTTCTCAGTGTATTTATTTTTGGAATCGGAAGGTATTCAGAAAAATTTTATCGAGTTTTTTAATACACATAGCATTGAAGAAATTAAAAGGACACTTGTAATTTTCAAATAGTTATTATTCAACTAAAAAACATTGAATCAAATTGAGCAGAGAATCATTTTAAAGAGGAAGTTTTAAAATGATCATTTCATCGTTTGGTTTGAATTATTTTAGCCAACATATAGTTGTTTAAAAATCATAACTGTTCCCTTTATTTTTTCAACGGATGTATTTCAATGGCACTGCATCGTTAGGACAATTTTCAATTCAAAACAAAAAATATTCTGATTTTCTAAATTTCTGCGATTCAAAATTAGAGTAATCGAAAAATTGTTAATTTTCACACACAAATATGTATTATACCAATATTAACCTGAATCACCTTGATCCCTCAACATAAAATGACATTTGCGAGACATCGTTTTTTCTTTTTATTTTTTTATTTCCTTACTTATCTTATCATATTTTTTTCATGTTAAATTCATTTTATTTTTTTAAATGCTATGTGAAGAAATTAAAAAAACATAAGATACTAAAGATTCTTTCTTATATGGTTTAATTTCAATTAGAGAGTTTTACTTATAAATTCTTCATGAAAATTTGCGATGAGTTACGTAGTTTTGATTTCGTTTCAATTCTTATGAATAAATTAGTTACAAATGTAGTTATACAATTACATGACATTATTATCAAGTTAACTGTATCGATCTGATTGGAAAATTTGTCCTCTAAACGCGTCGTATACACGTAAACATACATATTTGTGACAAATATAATGTATACTCGTAATGACATAAAATTTTAAACTTTTTACATGAAGAGTATACTCGGTGAACACAGTTAATTGGTTACACGATCTATAAATTAGATTTGTTGACAAGATTTTTGAAATCATTTAAAAATTATACAACTACACTGAAAAAAAAATATTTTTCTACCTAGAATATATCTCCTTATGGTAAAAATATAGGTTTTCTTATTTCGAAAATACCAAAATATACTATCCATAAGAATAAGTTTATTGATTTTTAAAAAATTTGGTAGATATTGTTGTTATTAAAACACTAAAATCAATATGGCCGACTTAACCTCGCTTGGTCAACACGGATTAAAACGAACCATGAATTTGAAATAATAACAAGTAATATAATTTATTTATATTCATATATTAATTTCATTTATTAGCCATTATTCATTTTATAAATATTCGAGATAAAATTTGCATTAAAATACAGTGGATGCTACAAAGAGTTTAGTTTTAGTCCCGCTAAAAACCTTGGTATTTTGAAGGGAAAAATACCAATATTTTCAAATCTAAAATATTTAAGTAAAAGTATACCGCGAACAAGAATACTCGGATAAAAAATATTCTGTATTCTGGGTAGAAAAATACTTTTTTTTCAGTGTGGTAATTCTTTGTTATATACTTCCTCCTTCGACCAAACGTTCTACATGATATTCGTATTCTGAGTCATGAGAACAGAAATCGATCCCACGATTTCGAAAATGCACTCGAGAACGCACGCTAACTGTAAAATTTTACAGGCGACATCGATGACACCGCTAATGTACGCCGTGAAGGACAACCGCACGGGACTGCTCGACCGAATGATCGAACTGGGCGCTGACGTTGGCGCTAGAAATAACGTAAGATTCTCTTTTGATTTCCTGAATCATAGTTATTACCCCCTCGAGAGCTTCACTCGATAAGGTCGCTCGAGCTGCGAATAAATTCACAACTCCTTGTCCCGATATTCCCGTCGAGATTGCGAGGGAAATAACTTTTCGGGGAGGGATTTCAACGAGTCCGGCATTCGAGCGGGACACGCGTATCGGCTATAAAAACGTAACGTAACGTGTTATGTACAGTTAATGATCCGCGATTCGCGTTGAATAAAGTCAGGGTGAGTGAGAGATTGCGTGAAGGAGGGCCAAGGCCAAGGAGCTCGCTCGCGAGTGCGAGCAACTAGGCCGTCCAGTCACTGGGACGTTTCCTCGTAATGGGCTGGAGGAAAAGGGAAAACAACGCGGGAGAAAAAAGAAGTGGCGCGATTTCTCACCGAGATTAGGAAAATGCTCGGGGGCGACTTCGTGCTAGCCCAGCTAAGGTTAAATCGTCGATTACGCCGAATAACGCGAAGCTTTCGTGTTTAATAATCGCCCAATTGATTTCTTTCGTTACACTCGGAAAAATTTTCAGTGGAATTTACTATTTTTTCAGTAAAACATGACTCAACCACTAAAATATTGGGTACTAATGAGTAGTAGTATGAGTTAGTATATTTAACCAAATATATTCATTCTCAAATGACTGTATAATAGAAATCTATTTGATAAAATATTTAGTCAATTCATTCAATTAATTTTTTTGATTTGACAATGTAATATAGTATATTCAACTAAATATTCATTCTCAAATGACTGTTAAATTAAAGTTTATTTAATAAAATAGGGTAGATGTACCATTTGTGGTCACTGTACCATTTGTAGCCACTTTGAAATTCTTCTATAACACAATTTAGTTTATTTCTACGATTTTTAGATATGTTGATTTTATTGTGAATTTATTTCATGATGCTTGTTAAGTAGGTACACTTCCAAAAGATATTAAAAAAACAACGAGAGTCGTAGTGTATCTGAGCAATTTCTTTTATTGTTAGTAAAAATCTTAAAAAAGACTCTGTAAGTAAGTCACTAATAATTATTTAGAGTCGTGTGTGTAACATTCATAGTATTTTTGAAATGCTCCACTAATTCATTATTTAGATCACTTGAAAATTTATCAAAAATGGTGCTATTGCCACTACTGGTACAACTGGCATTACAGTACAATTTAATTCTGTTTTTACAATTAAAAGAGTTCTGAAGGTTCATACATGTAATAATTCGACTACTAATACATCCAAGAATTGATTAATTGATTTTCCTTCATTAAATATTATGATTAAATTGATTTAACTTTTGATCAAAGACACGAAATTTCTTAAAGTGGCCACAAATAGTGTATCTACCCTATTCAGTTGATTCATTCTATAAATTTTTTTGATTCAACTATTTGTAGTGTTAATTCTACAAATTCTTGATTATGTATCGTGAACAATATATATGTTCACTACAAGTAAATATTTTATTTTAAAAATATTTTCAGTTGAATGGAAAATAATAATTCAACTGAATATATTTAGTTAATTCAAAAAATCCTTTTTCTCAGTGTAGTAATTCTTATTTTTATGGTAAAGTAAATTACTGTTTTTTATAGCAAAGATAGAACGAATTTTTCGTGTTGAAAAAGATATATAGGATGTTTGAGTTCCTAATATCAGAATGATCAGAATAATAAAAATATTTACGAACCAAATAAAAGAAATTACTATTATTACTTCAATTATTTCTTATAGTAAACATAAGGTTTAATTCAAATTTATTGAATAATTAGTAGATAAGTGTAACTAATTTGCTCTTTATTAATCGATATAAATGATTTTACTTTGAGTAAAGTTTATGCAACGTATCCCTCTAAGAACAATGAATTTTACCGATACTTCAAAATTGTTGATGTTATTATTTTAAAATAGTAAAAATATTAACTCAAAAAATAGTAAGAATTACTATTAAAACAATAACTATTTTACATAGTAGTTCAAGGTTTCAATTCAAAATTACTCAATAATCATGCAACTTATTCGTTGTTTTCTAATCGATATATAGTAAAATCAGAGTAACAAATTACTCTCACAAATTATTATTTTTATTTTCCACTGCCATCCAACCGTCCGTCAAATTGAAGCTACTTTCGATTATTCAAACGTTTTTTTTTCTGACCTCTCGATCGATGTGGCATACAATGATTCGGAGAAAAAAAGTAAGAAAGGTGACGAAGCAGAGTAAGAAAAATTTGTTGCATGCGTGAGACAGAGAGTGGAGAGGTAGGCTATATCGACCAGCGGCCACCGCTCCCTTACACACCGTGACCCCGATATAATTTTCAAATTGCATGTTAATAAACCGTGAGTGGAATGGCGGAACGTAGAGCGGCTTAATGTTGGGCGCGGCGTAAAGAAATTTACGACCTTATCGCACCTATAGCCCGACTTTTCATTAAACGATTAACCGTAAATTCTGTTTTTCTTCACGTAACGTCAATGATACACTCCTCAAAAAGGTTAGCATTACATTTACCATACACTGAGAAAAAATGTCGTTGAACCAAATAAATATGCAATCATATAGTGCCAAGAGAATATTTAGTTCGATGAAATAATTGTTTAGTCTGACAAAATAATTGTTAAATCAATCACTAAATATTTCATCCAAAAGATTTTTATTCCATTCAAAAGATTTTGATTCAACTCAACAAAATATCCTTTTGGCACTACATGATGCAACAATACAACAACAACAACAACAACAACAACAACAACAACAACAACAACAATATACAACAACTACAATACAACTTACAACAATATTTTTTCTCAGTGTAGTCAGTTAAATTGACTGGTTTCAGTATAAATCTACTATTGAAAAAAAAAGTTGTGGTTATCATTTTCAAAAGGTCATATCTCAGCTAGAAGTGATCAAAGAGAATCGATTAAATGGTCAGTTCTTTTGTGTTTTTCTCTTTAAAAATATCCCTCGCTCGATTCGATTCGATCATTTTTAGCCGGGTTTTTACATTTGAAAATGACGAATGTTCCCTTAATTTTTAAGTACTTTTGAAATCTTTTGTTTTTCTAATTTATCTTTATATTTTGTCTTGTTTGTTTATTTGTTTTCATCGTTTACAGGACAATTACAATGCGTTGCACATTGCGGCTATGTACTCGAGAGAAGATGTCGTCAAGCTCCTTCTGTCCAAAAGGGGCGTTGACCCTTATGCCACCGGAGGAGTAAGTACAAATAAAGATATCAAGATTACAAAATTATGAAGGGACCAATATAAACAACGTAACATAAAAAAATAAATAATCTATTCATAGACTTTTGTTCTTGATAATAATTTTTGGAAACTGATCCTTAACACGAGATTTACCGCAACTAGTTACTTTGGTTGATTTCAATATAAATTCGTAACTGAAATGAATTTCTGCTTTCACTTCATGTAAATTGTTTTTCTAATATTATTATAAAAATTTAGGTTACTGAAAAATTGATTTGTCTTGCGTTCCTGTAGGTACAGCGTCGATAAAATATTTTTATCATAATAGAATGGTTATAACGGAATAAAAAATAAATAATTCATACATATCATATCATGTCGTTAGATATCTTAATTCAATTTATAGAATGAAATTCATGAAATCACACCGATGATATCTTTAACGTAATTTGTTCAAATAATACGATTGAAGGGTTAATTAAATATACTTTATACATTTTTAACGTTTCTTTTGAATATCCTTGAAACATACGAGACAGTAGTAGTAGTATTTTATGTGTAGAGAATACTTTAAATCAAGTGATCTTTACTCTTGTTTCTCTTTTAATATACCGAATAAATAAGGTTACTATGGCTTTCAGTGAATTTACTTTATTTAAAGTAAATTTATCTTTACATAACGTGAACTTTACTTTAATCAATGTTAGGACTGTACGAAGAGTAACTTTTTCATCACACGAATAGTAAAAATTACTTTCAATTCTAGTAATATTTGCCAAACTCTTCAATCAGAATAATAAAGTAATCGTTACTTTAAATTAAGTTTGTCCAAATACGAACCTTAAGGGGTTAGGTGAGTTTCAAAAGCTTAAAAAACGTACATTCTTACAATTTCTTTTATGTAACCAACAAAATATTTCATTCTATCAATGTACCATATAAAAGGTATATATTTTATAAGTAATTTGTGAAATTTTCATAAAAAAATATTGGAAATTGAGGCGTGGATACGACGTCTCCTGTGACCCCTCAAAAAAAGTTCTCTCGGCGTTGTCATGATAACTCATAACAGATTCATCCAAAATATAAAAACCAAAAATTGTCTGTTAGTAAATGCTTAAAGTTCGTGCTTGGACGAAGGAAAAGAAAAAAAACGAAAATTACATTTTTGGCGACGTTGAGAACAAAACACTCCTTTTCTGAGTAAAATTTGCACCCTCCATAGCCTTGAAAAGTCACTTAAAATAGAAAAAAAAGAAAATGCTTCGTTCAAGCACGAGGTAATATTATTTTGAAGAAGTGTGCAAAATTTGAAGTAGATCGGTTCATAAGTTTTCGAGAAAACGCGACATACCTTCGACGTGTCACGCTCGGTCCGCCTGATGGGCGGAACATTCGAAGGCTATATCTCTTAGAATATTACTCAAATTGTTTTGAAATTTTAGGAGAATATTTCAAACATATTGAATTATAAGATAAGCAAAAAAATCGATGTTTTGAAATTTTGAAACCCACTTAACCCTTTGAATTACGATAAAGAGTACTTTAATCGAGTAAAATTTATCGTTTATTTTTCTTCGTGTACTCTTGGCCCAAACGGTTCGTAGGGACGGAGCGTGGCTACACAGGAAAAAAGGATTACTTGAATCAAGAAAGTTATGCGGGAGAAATATACTTTCCAATATCAAGTCTTTTTTTCTTTCCTGAATGAAGAGATAAATTTTGAAAACTATAGTTGTGAATTTCTTGATCCAAGAACGTGTGTCTTTGTATAAGTCAATATATTCTTCATTCAAGAAACTATTACTTACTATTATTATTTTTAAACTATTTTTTTTATTTGAGAAATAATTATATCAGGATAAAACAAAATAGATTAAGTTCAAGTATGGCAATACTTGATTCAAGAAAAGAAATTCTCAATTCAAGAATTTAATTTTCTACTAATATGGAGAAATTATTTTCTTGATGACGGAATTTTTCTTTCTTCCGCATAACTCTCTTGAATCAAGTATATATTACTTGATCCAAGTGATCCTCTTTTTCTGTCTATCGCTGACCATCGTTGGGGCCGGAATACTTTTTTGTTACGCTGAAGTGACCATTCAAGGCGCAAAAAGTAATAAATTATAGTGCATATTGACGGAAAAAATCGACAAACGCATATATGCGTGCATAGAGCTCTAAGGGTTAAAAGTGTAATTTTTTCATTTTCTAGTCGAGGCAACAGACCGCAGTCCATCTGGTGGCATCGCGACAGACGGGTACGGCGACATCAATTCTACGAGCTCTGCTTGCCGCTGCCGGTCGCGACATAAGAATGAAAGTGGATGGTGTAAGTATTTTAAAAATAATTAATCGAATCTGTAATCAACTGTTAATGATAAGCAGCACACAATAGTTAAGGATAACTTTTTCTTGAACGAACTTTCACCGAATCAAAAGCTAAAATTAACCCTTAGGGGACTAGCATGACGCTTTTAAACGTCATCATATTATTTTATTGCAGAGAAGGAGATTAAAGAAAGTCGAAAACACAAATATTGAATCAATAACTGTCATTATATTCCATTACGAATTAGACAAATGCAATACAATTTGAGGATGATATGTGAATGAGAAACATGCATTTCTCAACGTCTGAGGATACTCTCATTCTGAGAATAATGATATAAATACAAAAAATTTTGTATTTACCAGCCGTAAAAGGGTTAAAAAAATAATAAATAAATTAATAACTAAAAAAAACACATAATTATTATCACTACTGTTTATTTACTTATTCTTAATAATAACAAATCGTCATTTTAGGCTAAAAATAGATTTATTAAAACCTAATTCCGATCAGATTTTGACCTCATAAAGAAGTTTGAGATAATGATTAAATAGGGTGTGTTCTAGACTCTCGTTCTTGAACCTGAGTGCTAAATTTTAACATTACGAGTATTTTGCATCTAATACTGTTTGAGCCCTACTACTAATACAAAATTTTAGGATATTAGAACTTTTTCAATGACCTATATTTTTGTCATCAAAAGGTTTTTAATGCTTAATGAGCCATCAAAAAATTTCTTTCCTATGGAGGAAAAGAACTGCAATTTATGTTATCATATTAATTAAATAATTTAACTGATGATTTAATTTTAAGGGTTGATAGTAACATCAATCATCAATATAGGAACAGGTTTAGTATACGAGAAATTCAAAATTTTGTTTTTTCTATTTTTATTTTTGTTTTTCACCGTAGAATACAATTATAACGAAAAAACTAGCAATCACCATAACTTGTACATTTATCTTATATTGATCAATGTGAGATGAGGAAGAGAGGGAATGACTAGCACAAAGAAATTTTATTTTTGGTTAAATTACATTTTTATTATTATTATTATTATTATCATCATTATTGCATAATTGCGTACCTACAGCGATTAAAACTAACGAGTCTATCGGTTGCACGTTAGAACTATGAGGGACGCATCGCACATTGGGAAATATGAAAATATGAGATATTCTAAGATGAGGAGTCCTTTTCCACTTTTTGATCCAAGGCCTCGTTAAAAATTTATTAGCAGTCAATGGCTTAGCAGTCTATGGCTCGCGAAATTGGCAGATATCGTGTAAGCTAAGGAATTAATTAGGTGAATGATTAATTACTTAATTAATTAATTAATCAGACCGCTAATTAAAAAAAAAATCAAATAGTGGAAAAGGACTTTTCGTCTTAGAATTTTGCACTCTACGAACGGTTTTTCTGTGTGACGGTCATTATAAAACACCCTGGAAACAAAAACACACGTAAGTAGTTGTGATGTACTTGCTAAATACAGCCAGCAGACTAAATATTAACCAAATCTATTTCATTCGTATTCGATTTTATTTACAGAGGTTGCGATAACAAGAATAAGAGTAAATTACTATTCATCTAAAAATAAAATCTGAGTTCGGATTAATTTCTTAGTTCCTATAATCAAGTTTAAAATTCCGAACGAATTCAGTTCATTAGAAGATTTCGATCTGTTTATAGACTAAACTATTTATTATCCTTCTAATCTTATATTTTGACTCGGGTATACCTATAAAGTCAACGACATATAAGAGACCGTAAAAAATATAACAAGAAAAAATATCCAACATATACGGTAAAAACGAATATGTTAAATTTATCATATTTCGCTTGTCCCAGAAAGTCCACATTAATTTTTGGTGTTAATACAACATAAAGCAATGTGTAAAAATAGGCAACATATTATATGTCAAATTTTTCACAAATTTTTTTAGTTACTTTGACATTATTACAATATCGTTTCAAGTACAGACAAGATGTTATATTAACACGTATAAAATGTTGAAAACTGATTCGCCTCAACAGTCTTTGATGTTGTTTTAACACATTATAATGTTGAATTCAAAAAATAACAATCTTTATTCAATCTTTTTTAACATCTTTTCTTCTTTTTTTTCAACAAAAAACGATGTTAAATTCAAATAATTAGTAATTTTAACTAAGAAATGTGTAACTTTTCGAAATTTAACAACTGAAATATGTTGTTTACAATAAGGTGTAGGCTAACATGTTCGACTCTATTGATTTTACAGTTAGGATTGTTCATGATTTGACATAAAACGTTTAACAATCGATTTTTTTTAACATATTACACATTCATTCTTACCGTGTATAATCAGGTTTAAGATTCCGAACGAAATCAGTTCATCAGAAGATTCCGATCTGTTTATAGACTAAACTATTTATTATCCTTCTAATCTTATTTTTGACTCGGGTATACCTATAAAGTCAACGACATGTGAGAGACCGTAAAAAGTATAACAAGAAAAAATAACTGATAAAAAATAGCACATGGCATTTGTTTATGAGCAGAATTATCAGGTTGGGAACCCGAGCGGGTCAACGACGCGACGAATTCACCAAAACTGGAACGTTCGGTTGGCGTGTTAGCGATGAGCGGTAACGACGCAATTCGGCACATCCCCCCCCCCCCTCCGTTCACCCAGCGCACGACAAAATACGAAATCGGCAGATAAAGATTTTTCTGCAATTCCCAGTGTGGGCCACCAATGCTCCGGTTTGGCGTACCTCGCGCTGCTCGCGTGACAGCGAGCCCTACGGGTGCCTCCAGGTGCCTGGCACCGCTCTCGCCCATAATTTCGCTCTTCTCCCTCTCATTTTTCGCTCTTCCACTCGCTCCCGACGATTCCCGTAAACGTTCTCTCTCTCTTCCCCATCCGCCGTAGTTTTTCCACCCTCGTGTACCCCACGCCGGCTTCTTGTTTTTATTTTCTACCCCTACCACGCCACGATCCGCAATTCGAAGATAAAAATTATTAATATATCTGTAAATCGACTTTTTGATCTCCACACTGAAGAAAAAGTATTTTTCTACCCAGAATATTTCTCCTTATGGTGAAAATAAAGGTATTCTTATTTTAAAAATATCAAAATATATTATCCGTGAGAATAAGTTTATTGATTTTTAAAAAATTTGGTATTGTTGTTATTAATATCAATATCAATAATCAATATGGCCGACTTGAAACGAACCATGAATTGGAAATAATAACAAGTAATATAATATTTTTGATTTATATATTAATTTTATTTATTACCCTTTATTCATGTTATAAATAGTAGAGATAAAATTTGCATTAGAATAAAGTGGTTGCTATGGTAACAGAGAGTTTAGTTTTATTTCAAAGGGTAAAATACCAATATTTTTAAATCTAAAATATTTAAGTAAAAGTATACTGCGAACAAGAATACTCGGATAAAAAATATTCTGTATTCTGGGTAGAAAAATATTTTTTTTTCAGTGCATGGTTCATTTTTCCGTGGAAGCTTTTGTAATTTTGTTTTATTCCTTATATTTGAGTATCTTATTTGGTACGATCGAATAAATCAAAATTCAATGAAAAAAACGAATCTTAGTTATTTTTTTATTTTATTTATTTAATTTTATTGTTCTTATTTTTTGTGTACGAAGCTGCTTATCAGAAATTGATACTGTAGGTATTTATTTTTTCAGTTTTTGGTTTCAGTTCTCTATTTAACGATCGATGAACGATCAAATGTATTCTGTAATCGTCGATTTCGAACAACACGATCTTCTGTGAAGCGCGAAAAAATAGGGTACGACGGTTTCTTTCGTGATAAGAAAAGATTGAAATCAAGAGAGAATTATACCTAGAAATGTTTATCGACGTCTCGGACGGAGTCATGGATTTTACTTCTTTTTGCCCTCGCCTCGGGCGTGTCGTAAATTTTCGTGAATAATAACGATACGTATACGAAAATAACCGTATTGTTCCCTATTCGTGCAACGAAAACCGAAAAAGGACTCGGGGTGTAGAGGAAAACAAGTACCAACCCTCGGAGAAATTTTCAGTGAAACTTACTATTTTTATCAATAAAAGAGAGCCTAAATATGAGAAAATAGTGAATTGGCATAGTCCTAGCTATTAATAATAATATTTGCAAATATTACGGTGTTTTACAATCTACAAAGACTACCAGAAACTAAACTGTAACGTTTCAACGTGCAGAACGCTTATAATAAAATAAGTTATTACATCTTGCAGTGAGATCAACGCCTCTAGTAATTTTACTATAGTAAATAGTTACTACTGAATATTTACCACTTTGAAATAGTTGTGTTGATTATTTCATAATAAGAAGTTCACATGTATAAAAAAATTAAAATAATAAAAATATTTAGGAAAAAAATAGTAGAAATCACTATTAACTATAGATACTATTACTGTTATTACTGTTATTAATATTGTAACTATTATTATTATTGACTTCAATTATTTCTTATAATAGCTCTCGCTGAGAGGGTTCAGTTGAGATTTGCTGGAGAATTACTTAAAATTAAAGTTAGTTAAATTCAGTTTGACTAATTTGCTATTTACTAATCGATATAATGAAGTTTACTTGACGTATTTCTTTCAGAGTAATGAGTTTTACTATATTAAAACTATTTTTATTACTATTTCGAAACCGTAAAGATATTTACTATTACTACCATTAATTTGACCTACTATTACAGTGGGTGGCCAAATTATTATACTCAGACAAGGATTTTCGTATTTCTATGAATTTTTGTTGCACAAAACATCACACTGTCGTCTTTACATAGTTTTATTAGCTTCAGCACATTTTAAATATATTTGAAATATAAATTAAACATTTGAAACCCAAATTTTTCCATGAATTATAATTAAATTGAGTAAAAGTATAATTATTCAATATTTGGTGACTCCACCTTTTGCTTTCATTACAGCTTGGATGCGACTTGGCATGCTCTCTGTACATGAAATTGCTACTTCTATTTTGCTAAGTGTTAATATCATTATCTTCTAAATATTTGGTGATTTAGCTTTATGACAGCGTGCAGAGTCATGAATGATCTGAGTATAATTATATAATTTGGCCACCCACTGTATTAGGTCACTAAAACTATTTATGTCCTCAAAAATTTGACATTTTATACCTGTTTACTAATAGATTTCAGTTTGAATTTACTAAATAATAATTAGTCAATTTGGCTAATTTGTTATTTATAATCGATATAGTAAAATGAAAGAGATTTTTCTCAGTGAAGACAATGAGAAACGATTCCAATCATATTTCTTGTGTAATGATCACACAATTATTTAAATTTTCAGAGAGGCAGAATACCGCTTCTACTGGCTGTCGAGGCGGGTAATCAGTCAATGTGCCGCGAATTATTAGCTCAGCAAGCGCCGGATCAGCTACGCGCCACCACGCCAGCTGGTGACACGGCTCTGCATTTGGCAGCGAGGAGACGAGACATCGATATGGTTCGAATTTTGGTCGATTATGGAGCCTCCGTCGACATGCAAAACGTACGTTTTCTTATTAACGAAACTAAAGAAAATAATTAGTTTTCATAATTAGGCATAAAAACTTTTTATATTTCAATTTTCATATAAGTACGAAATTAATTGTAAATTACATTTGAGTTTACTTTGAAACTACCCTAATTTTCAAATTTTTATGATTCAAATTGAAATTATTACAAAAACTATTAATTTTCATAATGATATATTGAAGTTAACCTTATATGTTTGAAACTTCAGAAATTTTAAATAAGTCGTATTTGATTTTTCACACAATTTTTGGTAATAGCTTCCCATGTGATTAGTTAAATTTCTATACAGAAATTTCTATCAGTCTAATTCAAAACATAACAAGTAGGAAATAAGAGTTAATGAACTCGTTATAATTAAACGAGCCATTAGCAGTATCACTCGTGAAACCAAAATTGTAATTAATTTCACTAGCGAACAGTATTGCCAAACTTTAGAGCCCAAGATCTAACTTACCACTCCTTCGATAGACGAGTTAGCCCGAGCGGACCTACTTTCTCAGTCAAGTCAATTACCGAGAATAGAGCGAGAAATTCTCGCGTGGATACTTTTCGATGAATTTCTCTCATTAAGATTTCAACCCTTGATGGATCGAGTTTTCTCAATTGTTTAAAAATTATACAACGAAAATTCTATAATTAAAAACTTATACTGAAAATAAAAATTCGATAAAGTACAATTTGATATTTCTTTTTTTATTTTTATTCGTATATTTATTTTTTTAGAAATACAGTGGAACCTCGATAAATCGAATCTGAAGGGAATGTCAAAAAGTTCGAGATATCGAGATTTCGAGTTATAGAATCGTTCGAGTTAATGAGTTGATAAATCATTCTTGTTTGAAGAATTTCGACTTACAGAGGTGGTACAGAAATGAGAAAATTGGAGTAAAAATAAAACGGTTTATTATTATTTTACTGACATGAAAAGATTTAACGAGCTATTTTATAAATTATTTTAAATGTAACATAGAAATACAAAATTTCAAATAAACTTTTTATGTAAAACGTGTCCTACGAGGGATTATAGAAAACAAAACTCTGACGATAAGCAAACAATGAGTTCTGTTTTAGCATGCGTATAAAAATATTTGAGTTACAGAGGGAAAATTCCTCAAACTTCGAAATGTAGGGGTTTTCTTAGATATTGGGTATTCGAGATAAAGAGTGGAAACGATTTAAATAATAGAGGTTTTTAAGCTTCAGGGGAAGGGAATAGATCAAACGTTCGACTAATAGGAGTTTTCAACTTATGGAGGTTCGAGTTATTGAGGTTCCACTGTAATTCATTTTTTCAAACACAACATTCATTTTCTTATTCTCGAATTAGTTTCAAAAAATCTTTATGTTAAATTTCAAAACTTACATATATTTTTACAATTTTGTTCATGTTCATTAATAACAAAGTTTCAAAGCTAAAAGAAAAATGATTTGGTGAATATTCGGTACATTAGCAAGTGACCTAAAAGTAACACAAGTTTATGAAGGATTGGAATTATTAAATGTGACCAAGAACCTGATTTATGAAAGCTGAGAAGTAAAACTCCGTCGTAACAGTCCAACAAAAATAAAAAACCGATCTTTCATAATTTCGCGCAAGTTTTGCATTACGAGCCACAAAACAGCCTCGTGAGTAATACAATCATTACGTGGCGTTATTCTACGAAACGAGAGTTTGTATTCGTTCGTGCTTGCAATTCACACATGAAGCCGATGACGTTGGAGGGTACTTAAGGACGGTAATGACGGAACGAAAATTGGCGAACGCGGGACGCGCGATAAAATAAATTCGCCGATAAAAAATGAACTTTTCGACGCCCTATGGCGTTTATTACCGCTTAATTTTCTCTCTCTTTCTCGTAATTACGTCAGACGAATTATTACGAGGGGCGGAAGCGTGCATGCGTAATGTATAAGACTAATTGTCGCAATGCGTCGCGCCTGTACGTCGACTTCGGCGAGAATAACTTTTCAGTTCTCATTCGCGTGTAATGCGGTGCGTTCGCGACGAAAAAAGCCCGCGAAAATTATACAAGAATGGCATTTCGAGCCGTTCTGCGCAGCGCTGTGTTGAAATGGTCCGCTCGAGGGGCATCACCAGTGCGACTGCCTCGAAAAAGTGATTTTTTTTAACAAAATTACTGCATGGAATGTTTTCATGCTTTAAAAATATATTTGTGGATATATGGTAATTATACGATAAATTTTTAGACCAAAAAATTTGCCAGCGAGTTATTTGCAATCTCTTAAGACTCAAAAGAAAACATCCCCCTACTACACGGTAAAAATGAATGTGCAATATGTTAAAAAAAATCGATTGTTAAAAGTTGTATGTGAAATCATGAACAATCTTAACTGTAAAATCAACAGAATCGAATATTTTAGTCTACAACTCATCGTAAACAATTTCAGTTGTTAAATTCCGAAAAATTACATGTTTCTTAGTTAAAATTACCATGTTTGCCAATTATTTGAATTTGACATCGTTTTTTGTTAAAAGAATATAAGAAAAGATGTTAAAAAAGATTGACAACATATAAAGATTGTTATTTTTTGAATTCAACGTTATAATGTGTTAAGGGGCTAGACTAGTTTCTCGGACGGGAAATTGGAGGAGATTTTTCGGGGCTGATAAAAAAAAACGACGCGATAAAATATCTTAAAATTTGGAGGATATATTTGGCTACTATTTGTCATATAATTCCCAAAATTTCATGAAAAAGTATTTACTCCAAGTCAAGTTACAGCTTCCGACGTCGAATCGTCCAAACAAAAAACGGCTGCAATACTGGAGGTCCACAGGATAAGAATATCTGAAAACCATTTTTATTATGTTGAAGTAGAAGACTTCTTACGTACCGTAAACTAGGATCTTTTTGATATTTTGAAAAATACAAATTTGGCGAGCGAAAAACTAGCGTTTTTTTTCGTGAAAAATTGAATTTTTTTTCAAAACGCTGCCATTTTTCTATTTTTAAAAATATCGAAAAGATCCTAGTTTACGGTACGTAGGAAGCCTTCTACTTTAACATAATCAAAATGGTTTTCAGATATTTGCATCCTATGGACCTCCAGTATTACAGCCGTTTTTTTTTGGACGACTCGACGTCGGAAGCTGTAACTTAACTTGGAATCAACATTTTTTCATGAAATTTTAGGAATTATATGACAAATAGTAGCCAAATATATCCTCCAAATTTCAAGATATTTTATGGCGTGGTGTTTTTTTTATTAGCCCCGAAAAATCACCTCCATTTTCCGTCCGAGAAACTAGTCTAGCCCCTCAAAACAACATCAAAGACTGCACTTAAAACGACATTGTAATAATCTCAAAACAACTAAAAAAATTTGTTGATTGTTAACAAACAATTTTTTGTTGTTGTTTTTGTTGTTTATTGTTGTTGTTTGTTGTTTGTTTGTTATGGTTTTGTTTGTTGTTGTTACTGTTAATTTGTTAATTTGTTTGTTTGTTATTTGTTTTGTTACATTGCTTTATGTTGTATTAACACCAAAAATTATTGTGGACTTTCTGGAACAAGCGAAATATGTTAAATTTAACATATTCGTTTTTACCGTGTATGTTGAAATGATAGTAAATTCCACAGTGTCTAAATTAAAAAGAATCAAGTTCATCGAACCAGAGGGTATTGCTTGTACCATGACCATCGGTTGTACAAAATATTAAAATTCAACAAAACGAAACAAAATAGATAATTTTCGACGTACGAAAATTTGACGTTTTGCCTGCCAGAGTTATATTTCTCATTCGATGGGAGAACTAGGTTTATGATATGTGCAGAATATAAAAGAATTTGCAAAAAAGATCAAATCGATCGGATAATTTATCTTCGAGTTATAAGTGCAGAAAATTTGAAAAATGTATTTTTGAGAAAAACGTGTTCAAAATTCAAGTTACATACAATGTACCTTCCTTCTCTTTCAAAGACAACAGTAGATATTGGGAATTCGCACTCATTTTTACTAAAACGATTTATACACTCATTGTAATTATTATATTTATTTACATTCGATTACTTGAATATTAACCCATTCGCTGCCAAGCCTAAATCATACGAAGTCATTACCAATGCCATTTATACTTTGTGTGTTATTGTTCACCAAAACCCTGTTATTTTTTGGTAAGAGCACATATTTATCATACATAATCATTTACATGCAAAGACGAGTATACTCATCATTGGCAGCGAATGGGTTGAGTACATTCAACCATACATTTGTTTAAATGAAAAATACTAATTCTAAATAATATAAAATTCATTTCGTTTATTCTCAATAAATATTAAGTATATTCAAGAAATTTTTTATTTTGAGTGTAGACGGATCGTTTACACAGGGGCAGAAAGTTTGACATTCCTGCACTCGTACACTGAGAATGAAAATTAGTTGAAGCTACTTAATATTTGTTTGAAAATATAGAAATAAATATTTTGTTTGATAAAATGAATTATTACTTAAAATTAAAAAATTTTGCTTCAAATAAAATTAATATCTTTAATTTAAACAAATATTTAGTTGAATGCACTTAATATTTATTTGCATACGTTATTTGAACGTATGCAAATAAATATTAAGTACATTCAACAAATCTTTGTTTTCAGTATAGTTGTGCAGTGCAAAAATGTGAAATTCCCGCCCTCGTATTGTAAAATACTATTTTCAAAATTTTACACTAGTAGTACTTTTCAATTTTCTAGGGAGAAGGACAGACAGCTCTTCACATTGCCAGCGCAGAAGGCGATGAAACTCTGGTAAAATATTTTTATGGCGTGCGTGCCTCAGCATCAATCGCCGATCATCAAGATCGCACACCTATGCATTTGGCCGCCGAGAATGGCCACGCTTCCATAATCGAACTCCTAGCCGACAAGTTCAAAGCTAGCATCTTCGAGAGGACCAAAGACGGATCTACACTGATGCATATCGCGTCGCTGAACGGGCACTCGGAGTGCGCCACGATGCTCTTCAAGAAGGGCGTCTACCTTCACATGCCGAACAAACGAGGTGCTAGGTCCATTCACACGGCCGCTCGTTATGGCCACGTGGGGATCATCAGCACTCTTCTTCAGCGTGGAGAGAAGGTTTGTAAAAACAAAATAGTTTTAGAAGGGTTGAATAGTATAATAATTGGCCTTTTTTACAATTGAACATTGATAGTAACGAATTAAATATTAAAAAATAATAATATAATATAATTATACAATAATAATAATAATAATATTTAATAATATTGAATATTGCAATGTTATAATATTAATAATTAATAATATTAAATATTATTATTATTATTATTAATATGGTAGATGTACCATTTGTGGCCACTTAAAGAAATTTCGTGTCTTTGATCAGAAGTTAAATCAATTTGATCATAGTATTTTAAAAAGGAAAACCGATTAATCAATTCTTGGATGTATTAGTAGTCGAATTATTACATGTATAAACCTTTAGAACTCTTTTTTTTTTGTAAAAAAGTTGAACTGTACTGTAATGTCTGTTGTACCAGTAGTAGCCCCATTTTTGATAAATTTTCAAGTGATCTAAACAATAAATTAGTGGAGAATTTAAAATTTCATCAAGTGTTTTTGATACGTATAACTATTAATTTAACCTATAAATTATTACAAGATTTGAGAATTTCAAGATTTTAAGCTAAAAAACATAAATTTTTCATAAAAATCAAGAATTATACGTTTTAAAAATGTTTTTTCTCAATAATATTTTAAAATACATTAATTAAACTAATATTCACATGTATTACTATAAAATAGATGTGGGTAAAATTTAGTTAAATCAACCAAGTATTTTTCTTATACTCCAAATTCTTAATATTTCTCTTGGAAAATAGGTCAGAAGTTTAGTCAACAAGAACCTATTGATATACAGAAGAAATAATTATACGAACCATATTACTAATGCTCTAATTAGCTTCTTTTTTTCCGATTCCTTGTGATCGGATCCGGAAACTCGGTAGAGTTTCGTGCCAAATACAAAAATTAAAAATCGTTTCGTCAACATTCCAATTAGCTTCTTCAGGTCTGGTGTTCTGTTCAACTTTCCCAAATTATATTTGTTCCGTTTATAAAGCCAGGTCTTCGTTTCACCTATTCGCAAACACTAAGGTGGGGATTTCCTGATTTTTTGGTGTCCTCCAGGTGGACGCAACGACGAACGACAATTACACGGCCTTGCACATTGCCGTAGAGAGCGCCAAGCCTGCTGTGGTCGAGACCCTACTCGGTTATGGCGCCGAGGTACATGTGAGGGGCGGGAAATTGCGCGAGACGCCACTTCACATAGCCGCACGAGTGCCTGACGGCGATCGGTGTGCCCTCATGCTGCTAAAGTCCGGCGCCGGTCCGAATCTCACCACCGACGACGGCCAAACACCGGTTCACGTAGCCGCGAGTCACGGCAATCTGGCAGCCCTGCTACTCCTTCTGGACGACGGTGGCGATCCGATGGCGAAGTCGAAAGTACGACAGTACACGATAAATGGATTCCTGAAATCCAAACTAACTATGATGCACCAAATGAATTATTTTATGCACTACGTATAAGAATTTGCCCAAATCTTGCCTTTTCTTAGGTGATTCGTTTATGCTTCTAAAATGTCGATTGCTTAAGGGAGTCAGTGCATGTAAAACCCGAAAAAAATGATCTTTTTTTTTAGTCCATTCATGTTTTTGTGTAAAGTGAATAATATATTCATTTAAAAGGTCATTTTATACAACATTTATGTAGTGTTTAAAAAAAAATTCTTGACTCTAACAAAAAAGGTTCAGATTTTATTAATTGCCATACTATAATACTCTATATGAACCAATAAAACACTACAGAAACAGTATATATATATATTTTCTTTCAATATTTGAACTTTTAACTTGATTTTTCACCTGTTTTTGGTCGATATTTTTATCTTTTTCGTGTAATCATGTACACAATTATCGAAAACATAGTTTCTGGTAAAACATGCTTCAAAACTACTCAAAAATTACTCAAGAGCTACTTCGAATTACGGGTTAATATTCCAAACAGGTGATATTCGATAGTTTTCGAACCGATTATCGAATTCGAATCGATATCGAATTCGAAAAAAATATCATTTTTTTTAGCCTAACCGGTTCGAAAACTATCGAATATCACCTGTTTGAAATATTAGTCTTTAATTCGAAGTAGTTTTAGAGTAGTTTTAGAGTTTTAGTTTTAGTTTTAGAGTAGTTATCGAGTAGTTTTGAAGAATGTTTTCCAGAAACTGTTTTCGAAAATTGTGTACACGATTACACGAAAAGTACTCAACCTAACTAGCTTATTCAAATTGGATTTTGAAGAGTATTATATTCTGTTCTATGTGAACCAAAGATACCCACTATTTTAACAGATTTTAACACTTTTTAAGATAAAAATATCGCCCAAAAAATGCTGAAAAATCAAATTTAAAGTTCAAATATTGAAAAAAAAATATATATGCTGTTTCTATAGTGTTTTATTGGTTCATATAGAGTTTTATAGTATGAAAATTAATAAAATATGAAAATTTTTTGTTAGAGTTAAGAATTACGGACGCTATCGTGTACACAGTTCGACAACTCCAGCGAAAACACGCTTCACTGCACCAAGCATATCTCCGCGATTTTGGAAGATAATTGATTACTTTTTGTTGTAAATACAGCTTAAATGTTGTACTAAATGATCTATTAAATGAATATGTTATTTACTTTACACAAAAACATGAATGGATTAAAATAAAAAAATCATTTTTTTCGGGTTTTACATGCATTGACCCTCTTAATTAGATCGTTATGCAAAATTTATATAGAACGGTGAAACACCTCTGCACCTGGCGTGCCGAGGATGCAGAGCCGACGTCGTGCGCCATCTGATCGAGTTCGTGAAAGAGAAGAAGGGACCGGAAGTGGCGACGGCCTACGTGAATAGCCTGACGAACGAGGGAGCGAGCGCGCTGCATTACGCGGCGCAAGTCGAGCCCTCCGAAGTGGTGATTCCAGGCGATGACAGGGCCGTGATACGCGCACTCCTCGAAGGTGGTGCCGATGTTTCGCTGCAGACGCGAGTCGCTCAGGAATCCGCGTTTCACCATTGTGCGCTGGCTGGTAACAACGAAGTGCTGACCGAAATGATCAGTCATATGTCGACGACGGAAGTGCAAAAGGCCCTCAATAGGCAAAGCGCGGTCGGTTGGACTCCGCTTCTGATAGCCGCTCATCGTGGCCATATGGAGCTTGTCAATACTCTTCTGGCCAATCACGCCAGGGTGGATGTTTTCGATCTGGAGGGTAGATCTGCTCTTCATCTAGCTGCTGAACATGGATATCTCCAGGTACATATTCGATGATAGGAATTAACTATTTAAAATTTTAATGTAGTTAGTTAGTTGGTTAGTTTCCTGTTCTCTTTTTTCTTTTAATGCCTACAAAAAAAGTTTTGTGCAATAAAGAACTCATGAGAATTCTTTTTAAAATTCTTGGTTTCGGAATAGAAAATATATAATGTGTTGAGGGTTTACTTTATCCAAACTGCAAGTGGGTTTCTATAACTGTAATAGTTTAACATTTATTTATACAATTTACAAAACCGAGATATATAAAATATTTACAAAGTTGCCTATAATATGTAGAAACGACATTTACAGCTTTCAATCTATTTTTCTTTTAATACATGTTTGTTAAAATTGTACAATATTTTGTATTTGTGCTCTTTGGCACCCGCTTTTTACATATATCGACCAAATACTTATTCTTTCCATATCGGATCGTCTCTTCGTGGAGTCGGATTCTTGTTCAAGTGCAATGACGTGGGTGGTGCTAGGGTTGGACCTTTACCCTTTGAATAAGATTCGTTCTTATTATTCTTCTTGCTCACTTTATTCTGCGCAGGTGGATCTATTGCTTTGTCTTTCGACACATCACTTCCCTCATCAGCATGTGGTTTCTTCCGGCTTAGGTCGCGAATCAAGTCAGCATCATGTCTTCTATTTGCCATTTTGTTTTATATTAATAAAATCAGTCTTAAGTTGAAATAATACTGTTATTAATACTGATAATTAAGTAAACAAATAACTAGAAAACTTAAAGTATTCTTTAATCTACAGGTCGCTTGTCTTTGGTTTAGTTTTAAATCATTTAACTTCGAAGAATGAACTTCGGTTAATATAATTTGTTTTCGGGAACCTACTTTTCACCAATAAGCTGTCAATCTATCTGTCACAACACTATTGACAGGAGCTCGTTCGGTGACCCTATATATACGTGCACATATGTAAACACGTACACCGTGTTTACAAAATGTACCGATCATATTCAAATGAAGTGCGGCAGAGTAACATCTTATATGCCGCACTTTGTTCAAAAAATGAACTATGTTACTATGGTTTTATCGGGCAGAGAATTTTTCTAAGTTCAGAATAATATTCTCTGTCCTTGTTCCTCCAAACAACTGTTACTTCGGTCGGTTTAAACGCTAGGACCGAACGGTTGATAGCGAGTGTTGATATCGCTCTCTCTTTCTAGCGCGCTCGGTACGCTATTACGTGCTGTAAAAAAAAATTTTTATCAATTAAATTTCAGCAGATATAAACAAAAATTGTTTTTCAAAAATAATTAGCCCCGTAAGTTTCGAATTACGAACTGATTTTTAAATTAATGAAAGTATTCGATTTGTGCTGTCTTGTGCCGTAAATAGAATTTCTTTAAGTTTGAAATTATAATTTTTATAGCGATTCTTCATTTTTTCATTTTTTTTTTGTTATGAAATTTAGCCCCGTAAGTTTCGAATTACGAATTGATTTTTAAATTAATTAAAGTACGCGACTTGTGCTGTCTTGTGCCGTAAATATAATAAACAAGAAACATTTTATTGTAAATAAAATATGCAAACAAATTATAAACATAACACTCATACATTGGTATACATATATGTATACATAAATGAGGATGAATTTCTTTATTGTCATTAACTTTTTATGTCATGAACATTATTTTATGATCAAAATAATGATCATTAATAAAACAACAACCAAAAAACTTTGAGATACTGTTTGGATTGGTTTGTTTACATTCTGAGGTCGTGGTGAGAAACCGAACGTTGTGGTTTTCTTTAATGTAGGGCATTGTGAATGTGGCCGAGATAAAGGACGGCAGTCTTTTACGACGTTCGGATCTAAGTGTACGTCTTATACCTAAGTGTTAATTAGTGAATAATTATAATAATTGTAAGTATATGTATTTTCTATTA
>NCVS01000979.1:0-25654 GCA_003055095.1 Goniozus legneri | reverse complement strand
GGATGGGATAGATAGCGAGACGGAATCGGAACTGCGGAAACGGCGAAGCGAGGCGAAAAAAGCGCGTGTGTTACGGATTTTAAACGGTGTGTGGGCGCGCGCTCACTCACGAATCGGTAAAAATTTCAGGAGTCAGCGAGGCGTGTGTCAGAGTTGCCCACGTTGAATAGAAAATTCCACGACTAATATATGGCTACCGCGAGGAGGAGCAACCCACTGGGACGCGAAGAGTGGGAGTCCGGCGAAACGGCGACTAATTCGCAGGAAGAGAGCGAGAGAGCCGCATCGGTGTGCAATGCCTGAGTAGAATACGTTCACTCGTACGAAAAAAAATAGAAAGGAGACTGGCGGAGAGGCAGGCCGATGGAGAATGGAGAGTGAAAGAAAGCCGGAACGATTTTACACAGGCACACTGGGGATGAGGATGGAGGATGAAGGCGAGAGGGTGGGTTCGATTTTCCCCGAATGACATACGATCATTTCTGTCGTATAGCTATACAGCATACGTATAGATATAACGGTCTGGGTTCGTCCCGCGCGCCGGCCGCGGGGCCATATTCCTTTTTTAACGGATATTTTACGGCGCGTATTTTCGCACTACACGCTTTTGCTTTTTATTCGATGGCCCCCGAGGATTTTATATGCATCTGCGCGCTGGCGCGAACGAGAGAGACGGCACGGACGCGTATAATGCTCCGTATGTATGCCTGGCCGCGTCCCTGTATATGTACAGGGAGTATCGGAGGGTGAGCTTCGAGCCGTGAGTGTGTCGTGTAGTCGTCGTGTAAGTGTAGTCGTCGCGTGGGTGGCCCTCTGCGTGCCCTCTTAACGTCACTTCCTCCTTAATCCTCCGTTGACGTTAACGTCTCCTCGCCTCCTCTCTGGCCCTCCGCTCTGTCGCGCACCCTCGCTTTCTTATTTCCCAGCCTCAACTTTCAGTGCTTTCGATTAGCGAATTCTCTCTCTCTCTCTCTCTCTCTCTTCCTCTTTCACTCTTTCGTCGTCGTCTCTCTCTCTTTTTTTTCATCGCGTCCTCGTTTGTTTCCCTTATACTCAACCGGAAACCGTAAACAGATCTCGCCATCCTAGGACGTGCAGCTTCTGCCTCTCCCTCTTTTTCTATCTTGAGCTCCGAGCACAATGAAATATACTCCCGCGTGGAATTAATTAAAGCGATACCGCGCGGAAACTGAAGAAAGTTGAAAGCGACGTGAAATGATAAATCGAGCAGCCCCCTTTTTCGCGCATTGTACCGAGCGATCTGGGAGTGCGCCCGCGCGTATATATAATGCACGTATACGCATACATGTATAAACGAACTCGCAAACCCATGCGAAATGGCTTCTCGCGAGTGTTAATAGATATTTTACGTCGCGTTGTTCGCACGACGTTCTCTGAAGTCGACTATGAATTTTTTATTTCGATCCGCGAAGTTTACGATTTCCTAAATGCGACGTAAAGTCAAGTTCTGCCTCGTCTTTTTTTCCTGCGCTTCGTTTTCTTTTTCACATTTATTTTCCCGCTCTTTGTCTCGTACGTAAAGAGGAGGGAGAACCCATTTACGTGCAAGATGTGAATTTTAAAAAATGCGTGTTTCGTTCGAAATGGACAGAGACATATCACCTTCGAAACTTGTGGAAATCAAATCGTGCATTTTCCAAATATTTCGTTGTCAATACGGATTCTGATGATAGCCATCAGCTTTGTACGTCGCGAGTAATACGATTGAAAAATTCACACCCCATTGGCCGGTGTATAAATAAAATTAAATACAATACACGAGCAATACTTGATGACTAGATTTTACGCCCCCGTGAATCGTTCGATCCTCTACCTCAATTATCAACGCGATTGCCACGTCGCTGATAATCGAGCAACGTATAAATTTCGTTGGACACGTTCCACTACTCATATAAATTAGGACTCACTCCGAAATTGAGCTCCCACTCGGAAGTTTCATTCGGTGTTAGCGAAATAGTTGGGAAATCTTCGGAATTTCATATCTCTGAAAGGAATCGCGTCTATAAGCTCCGCGTAGCCTTATGAATTATTTTCCTCGTCTCGTTTGGAAAATCGAAATGAGGAATATTTTTGCATGAGAGAATGCAACGATAATTACGACGTCGTGTTCTCTACGAGGTGGAAACGCGACTGCGAGAATTAAACAGATCGCGCGCGAGTACGTTTATCAACACACGGATAAAGTTGATGGTTGCTTCGCGATATTGCGCCCCTCGTGATACGGTGAAAAAAAAGGAAAAAGAAAGAAAAAACGGACGAAAAAGTAGCGAGACGACGAACGTCCGCGAGTATATTTATCTCGATTCTCTCGACTCTCCTCTCCTACATCCTGAACGAAATAACGAGTCGGACCGTAATTTTTATCCCCCCGCACAACGCTACAAACGCGCGAGTGGAGAGAAGGAACGGATGATTCAGTGCAGTTCATATTAGGGGACACTTTGCACTCGCGCACGAACCGGTAATAGCTGTCGTGATTAGCGAAAGGAATTTATCGTCCGTGTGCCAACGGTCTGGCTCCGGTCCAGCCGTTAATTTTTTTTCCACCTCGTGTTCTTCCATTCTCCCCACACCTCCCTCGTCTCCTTCGCCGTGTTTTATTATGATAATACGACACGCGCGCGCGCGCGCGGCGCGTACATTCGGGATACACGCCGATGCGGTTCATCGTGAATATTCATGGCCGGACGTTTTTGGGGCTGGATAAAAAGAGCGAGAAAAAGGGAGAGAGAAAGAAAAACGGAAAGATTTTCCCGCTCAACGGCAAGAGTCGCGCATGAGGCCCGCGTTTATCGTCATTATCAATAAACTCACGGGATCATGAATATTTAAAGCGCGTGTGCCAGCATTAGAGCTTTTTCCCGTCCCGCCCGTTTAAAATTACAATGTTTTGCGGAAAATCTTTCGCGCGAACGTACTGAAAAAAAATCACTAACTAGCTCGTATGAAAGATAAATCCCCACGTGGAACTGATAAACGATTCTAGGGTTATAAATGAAAATCGGGTTAAAATCCCGGACTGCATCGAATAGCGAGTAGAGGGACGGGTTTACCATCACCCGCGCGCTCTGATTATTCTATTGGACCGCGTTAAAAATTTAGACACCCTCGAAACTCGGCGGAATAAGCTTTACCAAATTCTGAACAGCCGTTCCCGCTCTCTATGTACGTATATCAACGTTTCGGAAATAAAAGGCAGATAGAAGAAGCGGGGTCTCTACACGGTAAAGGCGCGGAAAAAGCAATCCATTCGTCGAGGGCTCCTCGTATTATTTTTATCTCTCCCATATTATAATACAATGTCGACGTCATCGTCGCCGTCGTTGTCGGGTCTTGCCTGCCGACGTGCAATTAAAATTTCGTCCGAATAAAGTTGCCGCGATAAATTCGTCCTGGTATGCTCGGCGCATATTAATACAGCCCCAGTTTCCGGGAATATACTTCCGCGAAACGTTACGACGGCGTTGGAACGTTCGGTGAGGAATTATTGTTGCGCTTTATCGATTACGAGATGAGAGTTCTCCTCGAATTTCTGTGGGAAGCGTTCGTCAAACGAGCACAGAAAGAAAGTTAATTTTATTTGCCCGTCGCGTTTCTTATTCGGAGTCATCGGGCGCGCCGCCATCTTTTCCTTTCGCGGTGTGTTTCGCTCGGTGTGCAAACTTGGCTAATTTCTCGAAACTCCCGCGGTTACTCGATACTCTTAATTCACTTCTGTGAGTTTAAACATTCCCTCGCATTTAGACGCGGTACGTTCCAGGAATTCAATAAAGGCGCGTCGATCCGATCCGACTGGAAGCGCGCGGCTGAACGCCCGCTATACCTCCGACCGCTTCTTCCCTGCGTTCCACTTGGACCGATAATTCCGATTTTTCGACTTGTCGGTAATTAGAGTGCGACCACGCTCGGATAAATCAAAACTCGGTGGAAAGAATGTGCAGCGCAGGCAGACCGAGAACGCCGTATACTCGGGCAGAACCGTCGTAAACTTTTCAATCGAGATGAATTATTACTCAGGCTCCTGCTACTTCTCTCTCTCTCTCTCTCTCTCTCTCTCTCTCTCTCGATCGAGTTAAAAATATATATATTATATCCCATCGAAACGAAGGAAATTTTTCCAGATGAGAATTTTCTTCGCTCCCGTGCAATTGGGGCATTTAATTGTATAGCGTATCGCGATGAAAAAGAAGAAAAAAAAGTAGCCATTTTTCCCGAACCCCGCGAAGTTAATTTTATTTATCAAACATTTTTTCTCGTCGTTTTTCCACGAAACTGAGCGCGGCTCTTTCTTTTCCCTCTCGTAAATTCTTTCCGAGACATTTATCGCTCTATTTTTTTTTTCATCTGTCCGCTAGCGCTACATCCCCCGATCCCCTTTCGTAATTCAATCGAACCTTTATCCACCCCTCTAATTACTCCTCTCCAGTTTTTGCAGTAGCTCGCAATCGTTGGTATACCTGTCTTTCGGTGTACGGAAACCGCTCTCACGGTGACCGGAACGACGATTTGTCGTATCGCGGCTAACTTCTACCTCTTAATTTCGTTCGCTTCTATTTTTCTCCTCTCTCCCGTATCTCTTTCCTTCGATCCTCGTATAACACCGAGACACCGAATCCGAGGTAAAGGAGAAATTAGCCGTGAACGGACTTCTCTCTGCCAATCCCCGACGAAGATTGCCCCGATCGAATATTCAGCTCGATTCTTCTTATCGTGGTATTGCGGTATCGATAAAACGAGAAAATTCAATCGCGATCAAAAATATATGAAGAAACTTTCATCAATCCAGGTCGGAAGTATTTCTGGAATTCGCGGATCGTTGGGAATCGACATCGTAAATATTTCTAACCGGCACGCACGGACCATAATCGCGACTTGAAACGCTCGGGTACACGTATTGTCCGAGCTTTAATTAGCTCGATGTTGTAGGGCATCATCGCGTCCCCGTTATGTCCGCGGGAAAATTAGCCACCGATCGTACTATTGGAAGGCTATATGAAAACCGGCCTGGGAACAAACGGGGTAGCCGGTTAATCCGCTGTTCAATGTGCGCAGAATGCTATTGGGCTTATGTGTGAACTAGGCAAACGCGGTTGTCGCGTTCGCTGGACTCAATTAATCGAACCGCCGAGCGTGATGATGTTCTTAACGCGGCTCTGCGTGTTCGTTCCCGGCTGGAACCTTGACGAGAACCTGTTGCGAGAGTACTCGCCCTGGTGTCTTCTCGTCACGTCTCGCTCGACGAATTTCGGCTTCTTCCCCTCGGAATCGAGTGGAGAAGCTCGAGCGTATAACCGGCGGAGGATCGTAAGCAACGCGCTTATCGTTGCATCGACCGAGATAAAATGGCCGATTGAAATCCAGCTGTACTATAGCCAGCAAAACTACCCAGCGAAAAGCAACGTGGGCTCTTTCGTAGCCGTCGATACGGAATGAAAAGTAATTTCTCAAACGCGAATTCGAGGAAAATCTCGAGTGTGGTTGCGAGTGGGGCGCAGCTGTAACGAGATTTGGAAAAATCGAATTTCGCCCCGACGAGTGTTTCCCGCTCTTATATTTTTTATTCGCATCGAGGGGCCAAATCCGGCCGGACGTGGCTGTCCGTCTTTTCGCGTTTCGTATTTACAAAATCCTCGCTTTACGGTTCGAAACGCGCCGACGTAGATCATCCCGGGCTGCCTCGGAGTCGTCGTGGTGCAATTTTAAAAAAGGAGTGCAGAGGGAGCGAGCGAGAGAGCGAGGGCGAATCCTTATTACGCCGGGCCCGGGTAACCCGGCCCATCTATGAAATATCGCCGCGCTATCTCAAGGTGATTGTGTATTTCCTTTTGCGGATAAATTATTCTCGGGGCAACCTACGTTTTCCTGAATAATAAATGCTTGGGGCTTGCGGGGCGAGCGCGGGACTCGCAGAGCTCGCCGGAACAACGACACGCGCCCACGGAGCAAAGTGATATCGCGTCGCGTTAAAAATAACGCTCGTTAATTTTGCCTTTTGTTTTTTACCACCCGGCAACGTCAAAATTACTTTTCGGGCGATAAATTCATCCCCGCGAGTGTCGGTACGTATTGTTAAATAACGTGAGTAACGATCTCCATGGAGAATGAAAAATAGGGAAAAATAATTTGCCGCTATTAACAATGCAAACAACCGGGGCGTACTATAGGGATCAAGATATAACCGAAACGATGATAATAAAATACGCGTACGACTCTACTGTACATTCGGTTTCGCGGGAGTTAACGAGATTTCTCGTAATATCGGCAAATTGCTGTGCGCGTAGAGAGGAAAAATCAGAGCGGCGAAACGATCTTTTGGAACGGGAGTTGGGCGTGTGTATATTCGTCGCGGGGGATGAATTTCTCGTTTCTCAAGAGGGAGTGCAGGCTGAAAGGGGGTAAAAGAGGGATGGGGGGGAGGTCGAGACGTTGGAAGGGGGTGGCGCATTAACGAAAATGATCGTTCACGGTGTGCGAGCGGAAAAGGGCCTCGGGTTGGCATGACGAAAACCTGTTGCGGCCCCGGCGAGGGGTCGATACGAGCGTCGCCGGTGTGGAGATCCTGATGAACGAGACTAGGAAAGTGCCGAGGGACGAGGGATGAAGTGAGAGAGAGAGAGAGAGAGAGAGAGAGAGAGAGGGAGAGAGATGAAGGAGCCACCCTTCTCGCGTTACCCACCACTCGCGCACGGGATTAGAGCACGGTCGACCCTCCCGATTTGCTCAGGAATTGCCAAGATTATCTCATCTAGCATCGCGCCGTGCTCTCGCACATGTACACACGCTACGACTGACCGAGCAGTTTCGTACCTACACCACTGCGAGCACGACGACCTCTCGTAATCCAGCGGACTGCGAAGCCGACGAGCGGAGAGAGGGAGCAAAGCCACGATACGAGATTTTCTTGAATTTTTCAAAAATCCCTTCCCTTGAACGTCCAGGCTATACGTATAGTATACCTCGGCGTAGATGGTGCGAGCCAACGTTAGAGATCGAAGGCCGAGTTCTCGAGGATTTGGATAAGCTCGTTTTCGATTTTCGTACGATTCACCGTATTACGTCCGTGTTACATGTTAGCGTAGTATCGATTCGCATCGACGCGACGTGTGTTGGACTCGAGTTCCGCGGACGCACCGTTCGTGTATGCGGGAGCATAAAGTCGACTCTCGAGAGCATCGGGGATAGACTCGTCGACCCTCCTGCGGATTTTGCCCAGAAATTGCCGAGATAATCTCCCGGGCACATCGAAATCGCTGTTCTCGCTCACCTTCCGCGCGGCTTCGTCTCGCCCCCTCCCGCTCCGTATACACGTACACAATCGATGCGCACACGTGGCAAAATCGGCATGTGCGATTTCATCCTGTTTTCATTCTCCGACATCTCCCTCCTCCCTCTCTCTCTCTCTCTCTCTCTCTCGGCACAGCCACGAATGGCTCTCTCCCTCGCGCTACCTCTGCACTTCGCACGGGGGAAAAAATCGATCGAGGTCGGAAACAAGGAATTCCCGAAAGGGGATTTTCTTCTGCCTCGCCGACCCTCCGACCCGAACTCGCTCTCGCTCACACATAGACACACGTACACGCGCGGGCTAACACCCCGTGCGCGCCCCGAACCCGCCATCCATCTTCGCGCTCTCGCTCTCTTTTTCTCCCCCTCTCCCTTTCGAGTCGTCTTCATCTTCTTCCCCGGTGGCGATGCCCGGTCCTCTTCTTGCGTAGCGCGCGCCATTCGCGATTTCTTCCGCGTTCGCGCGACTGCTGCCCCCACCCCCTCCCCTTGTTTTATTCACTCGTTACTCCCTCTCGCCCTTCTACTTCTTTTTTCGGCTTTTTCGAATGGTATATGTACGCGTATAAGTATACACCGCAGAGTATCGGCGAGTACACCTCGCGCATTTGTATAGATAAAATATTTTCGATCTCGCCTCGAGCGGTGTAAACGATACGACGGTGGGAAGCTTTTTGACGTGAAATAATATATTCGCCGTAGTGCACGTTTTATTCCGAATATTTGCCGGATTAACATGAAATTACAATCCATTTATCAAAGATACGGACTGGCCATTATTCATCCAAAGTACCAATTACGCGAAATGACGATCGTAAACCCGTAACGATTTAAGAAGAGAAAAGAGAAAAAAGTAGCACGATTGTATGTACACACAGCAACGTGGGCCAAATCGATAATCGAATTAATGGTAAACGTTGACATAAATCGCGTTTATTGTTTCGTCGTTCGTAAAAATAATTTATACTTTTATTATATTTTTTTGCCTCCCGTACCTTCTTTTGTCAGTCGAGTTCTCTTTTAGCATTTCAGACGATCGAGGAGCGTTTTATTTTCCATCCGAGATTTGCGTCGTACTATTTTTACCTTGCTCTTTCCGTCCCTCTCCCCCACCCTATCTCTCTCTTTCTACTCCTTTTTATGTCGTATTTTCTTTGGTTTTTACCATCGCTCTTCTATCCTTTCTATTTCTCCTTTTTTTTATTTTACGCCCTCGAATATTTGCGAATACTCGCCATATACGAGAGAGTGGGTCGTCGAGAAAGCGTTTCGATGATTGAGAGCGGTATTGACGTTTCTCTTTTTTTTGCGCGCAAGCTTCTTCTCTCGTTCCCTGTGAAAAGTGAAAGACCCTACACGCTCGACGTTCCACCGCTCTGTGCTTCCTCTTGGTCGTTTGACACTTGGAAAATTTCTATATATCGATAATAACGACGATGTCGATGCCGGTCGCTCGTCGCACACACGCTCGGCACGCGGGGACTCCCCCGTTGGTCCGCTCCGTAAGTCTGAATTTTTCCCTCTATCGTATACCGTTCTTCTCTTTTTTTCAGTGCATATTTTTTTACGTTTCCGTTTTTTGCATCTCACCGTTTTCATAAATCCACGAACGGAATTTATGCAGATTCCTTCTCTTCCTCTCTTCTAAGCGATGCTACGATAATCAGTTTGTGCACTGGAACGATAAAATATATTCGGCAGGGATGTATTATACGCACAGAGGCGGATTCCGCGTGCGTTACAAGCACCAAATATATTACTCTCGTACAGCGAATTGACGGGCGTCCAATTTAATTAAAAGCCACGAGGCGTAATTATCGATTCGCGATAAACGCGTACTCGCTGATTCACGATTGAATCAAGAACACGCCAATAATAAACATCGAACGGCGTCTGACGAATCGAGCCTTCTTTCTCTCCACTCCATCGTATTTTTATGATCCCCGATCTGCTTCGCGGCTCTATTATTTTCACCGCTGGCTCTCGCCACAGTAGGATTTACAAAAATATATTTTCCTTGACTATATGTATGTATGCGCCCGATAAAAATATATACATTTGCGCGTCTCTCGACACCGTCGGAGAGGAAAATATCAATCACATTCGTCCTGTGTAGGATATATGTATATACGTAAGCGCTCGCGTTCACCTCCTACCACCCCTTCGGATCATTTTCATTTTTCCGCGGCTGCCATTCTGACGTCGTATCTTTGCTCAATTTCCCCAGCTTACGCGTCACCTACACGTCGCTCTTCCTCAAGAAACAAACGTCGCGAGTTATCGTCGCTGCGGTGAAAAAGTGGATGAAAAAATACAAAAATAAAAAATCGTGGCGAGAAAAATTTTCAGTCAACGTGTTTATTTGTGCGTCGAAAAAAAAATGTGGACGTTCATCCCGTTGGGACGACGCGATAGGTGGAAAAATTGCTAATTCATGCAAATAGGTGTATATAGGTTTGCGCGCTTTTATAGGTTCCCGAATACACGCGCACTCGCATCGTCGCGACGAACGTATACACATCCGGCATCGCGATATTGCGTACATCCTTCAATCGCATTAAGCACGTGGTAGAGCCCCCAGCTAGTTCGCGATGCGTGCAATTTCGTTAATGTTTAGCCCGTAATCTGTGCACTTTGATTCGCCACAATATATCTCGATCGATTCGGGGTGGGAGGAGGAGCGTACACGACGATACATAATTCGCGATTGAAATCATCGAGAGTCGCGGCAGCGATGAGCGCCCGTGCACGACCGCATTTGATCATTGGGAAGCATTTCCGACGTAACCCGGGCTATCACTCGCGCTTCGCGTGCATGCGGCGCTGCAATCCGAGCAATGCGAATTTCTACTCCATTTCCACAACAAATGCATTTTCGTCGAACGAGGTGAAAAGGGCCGGGCCACGGGGATCGGTATGTTCGAGGAATTATGGGGAGAGGGGAGATCCCACGCTGCACTCTCCACGCTCGAACGGTCGCTCGCGGTTCGTTGACTTTTTACTCTTTGTAGGAGCCGAGTCGATTCTCCGCTCAAGCGTCTTTCTCGAACCGATCATACTGATTAAGCGGTTGAATTAATTGAGGGACCGAGGGCCAGAGCAAAGCCCATAACGCTCTCGGATTTCGACCGCGCGCCCTCTATGAGAGCAAAAGGAATCGGGTTTAACGAGTATCGAAGAATAACGATGGGAAGCTCAAAAAGTCCGCGCCCTTTTCGTGCTTCCCGGAATTATCTCACTTTTCGCTCCTACAGCAATTTTCGCATGGGAGTTTCGGCGCATACGAGTGAAAATTCATGTGTGTACCGTTACGTATATATAAGAGCGTCTAAAAAAACTCGCTATATCTTTCATTCCCCTTTACGCGCCGACAAATCAAAAGCCGAAGCACGCGCATTTCAATTTCCGACGAAATAATTTTCTTCCCGCCGGTATCGCGTATGGGTATAAATTCAACGGTGAAAATTCATTTTCTCCGCACGCACTCGCGCCCGTAAAAGGTGAAAAATATTCGAATAAAAGAAACACGTAGCCTTGTATGGTCGCTACGTTCGCTACCGAAGGAAAGTGAGAGAGCGAGAGATGTGAGAAAGAGAGAGAAAGAGAGAGAGAGAGAGAGAGAGAGAGAGAGAGCGTGGTGGAAAAGGGCGTAAAGGTGGCGGATTGTAAGGGCGCGGGAGTGGCAAGAAAAAAAAAATAGGTTAGAGCGATCGGGAGTTTGCGAGGACGGAGGGGAATAAAAGGGATGGTACTCACGCTCGTCGATATTACGACGCGGAGAGCAGGAAAAAAAAGAAAACCTACGCAGGGAAAATACTCGTCTTTTGTAACTCGCGACATTTTCATTCAATTTCACTTGATATACATAGTATACGAAAAAAAGGGGAATAAATCAATAAAAATAGAACGAAAAATGTTTTTCATCGCGATGAATAAATATCCGTCGTAATTTCGCGAGAAGAAGCGGTTGTACACGATTCGATATATATTGGGTGTAAATTTAAGCGTTGCGAGAAATAAAAATCTGAGTGGTTGGAGGTTCGAGGGTGCAAAGAAATTAAAATAGAGACGTCCTCGACGGATTACCAGAGTGCGCGTTGTCGATGTGCATCGATGCGGAAGGCGCGCGATCGTATATGCAATCTTAATAATGACAATTTTCCGTCTCTCGATATACCCCTTCGTCATACATATTCGTTCGGTATATCGCGGCTCGGAATTCAGGTCAGCCATACAGGAGTGGGTCGAACTCGGCGCTTCGCTCGAAATATTTATCCCTCCGGTATTTTTTATTCTTTTTTTGTTTCGTCTCTCCTTTTTTGTCTCCACACGGTCGCTTATATACATATAAAGACTCTCGGCAGGTATACTGTCTAATCTGGCAGCTCGTTTCGCTCTCTCGGCGATTTGTCCCGAGCGGAGGCCGTCTCCAGAAACGTTAAATCCGCGGAGGCAATTTGGATATTGCCTACGCGCTGATGCGACTCCACGTCCCTCTCTCGATCTTTCTCTCGCACTCGCTCGCTCGTCGTCCCTCGTCGTCCCTCGTCCCTCTTTGGCTCTTCTATAGCGGCTCTATATAGTTGTAAATGTCCCTCGCGCGCGCTTTCGAGGAGGACGTAACAGGAGCGAGACGGGAAACTTGGCTGCTGCGAAATGAGACAAGAGGGATAGCCGTTTGCGTGTGTAAAGCCTGTACGTGTGATACACATTTACGCTAAACGTTAGAGAGCGCACTACCCGGGGACACCGAATTCCCTGCCAATTTAGGACGATGACTCCGTACTACGTATCCTGCGAGAACTCTGGGAACTATATTTTAATGAAAGCCGTCTACATTAGCCCGAGATTACTCGTAAAAATGATTACCGTCTTTCGGTATGATCGATCGAGGAGAATTTTCATTTTTCTTATACACGAACATATACAACTACTCGACAAAATTATCGGAACACTCGTTACGTTCGTATGTCAAAATATCGACTAGAAATAATCGAATCGATCAGGTGATCTTTCGAAGGGGAGGATTCGAGTTTTAGAATGATCGCTCTATCGAGTGAATCTGAGGTACAGTCACTTAAAAATGATAACTGTTTCTATAATTTTGTTAAAGAGTGTAATTCCAAAACATGATCTCTTAACTACAGATGAGGCCGAGTACGTTGGAATTTTCCCCTTGCTCGTATATGTAGGTACGCTCTGAATCGATGCGCGTTACCCAGCGATTTTTCGTACCATCTCGAAGCCGGATTCCGTCGACGTGACGTCTGAGTCGTCGTATCGGGCGAGATAAGACGAGTGACGAAGCGAGCGCATACAAGGAAAAAGTCGAGCTCGCGCTCTCGCTTTTAAAGCGCAGAGAAACACCGCGGCAGAGGGAATTTCATATTCCGCTGTGTCGATATACATCGCGCATGTAAAATGGAGTAGACAGACGCGACTCGACGAATCGACGCACGGCTTCGATAACTTCATCAACCAAATGTTATTTTTTTTTCGTCCAATAAAAAATCGTCCCTCCTGATACACTCGCGGATTTTTCAGTTTTATAACCCGGCTTGTAAAATTATTTTTTACGCTGACAATAACGCTTTGAGTATATATTTTTATTTTATTTTCGTTATCTTTATACCGTTAGCCATTGTAGCGAGCGCACCTGTGCGGTAATCCGTTGCCGTTAGCGAACGTACTCTCGAGCTCCTCCACTTCACTCCGGTCGCGTCTCTTTTCGACGCTTTTGTTATATCATTTTTATAACAGTCGTTACGGTTCTTTCTTATTTCCCCGACTCTCGAGTACGGCGAATGTTTTGCTACCCTATTTCGTTCGCTTCGCCACCCCCTTCGTCTTCCTCACAGGAAGAGAGAGAGAGAAAGAGAGAGAGAGAGAGAGAGAGAGAGAGAGAGAGAAACAGTTTTCTCTGTTTTCCGTTCGTGCGAGACGCTTTGATCCCCAAAACTTAATAACAGAATTCTTTTCACTCGGCCGAACGTCGCCGCATAAGAGGACGCTTTTCTGTCGCATTCCTCAAATTTATCACGTCGTCTAGAACGAGACACGACAGACTCGAATTCTCGTGACAATTTTCGGCTCTCCACAATATACACATGCAGACACATAAGCAAGTTACTTCGAATGAACGATCAGCCTCGTAAATTTCGAAATTTTTCGAATAGCCCGAAATATTTCTTCTTCATTGTCGAAACGGGGAAAATGTTTAGGTATATTTTTTCCACTAATCAAACTGAAAAAAGAACGCTCAAACACGGAGAAGTGTGTGCGTGACAGCAACGAAGATAGTAGAAAGGATTTTCTCTCTTTTCGACTAAAATTTCAGGAACTCTTCTTTTTTTGATTGTTACAGAACCCATGGGCGCTTCATCGGGTCCGGTGTTCGTTACACCTGTCGGCAATCAGACAGTGGCCGTGGGCCGAGAGGTGGTCTTCTCCTGCAGCGTCCGTAACATCGGCAAGTATCAGGTAATGCATTCGTTTCAATTTTCCCATGAGTATTCCATTTCTAACGTAATTTGATGCAAAATTCGTGCAGCTCAAAGTTATAACAATTGAATGACGGTAAATCAAAAGTGTCACTTGCTGGATTATCGCGTCCCGCGAGAATTTCATTCTGAATTCTCGTTGAAGGCACCCTTTTGCGATCTCTTTGTTCTCCCTTCATTTCCCGCTCTTTCTCTCTTCGAGGCATTTTAATCCTCGTATATCGAATTATATGGCTGTCTCATCGTCCAAAGTAAAATAGATCTTTCGTTAAATGGACTTAAATTAGTTATAAGTGAGGATATAGCAGTGCATGGCACTTATCTACCGTTATTATCACCGTTGGCGATAAATTCGTTATTAACGGAAAATTAGCAAGATAGCTACCTACGACGATGAAAAATTTTCTCCTAGGTTACATCGTAATATAGGGATGAATATTAGAATCGCTGGGAATTATCAGCTTAAGTTTCATCAACGTATATTCCGTTACCCACTCTTTCCGAACAAAAAATGTCAGTGAATTAAAATAATACCAATTATTAATGTTTCTCCATTGTCAAAAACTGCACCGTACAAAAGTTCTCCTAATACGTAATTATAACCTCTTTCTTTCCACATTCGGATATTTCGGCACTTTTCGGCGTTATTAAAATGTTTTCGCGTCTCGTAAGAAAAACTCCGATCGACGCTCGATCGACCAAAATCGACGACGTTATACCTCTGGGAAGAAAAAAAAATTATCTCTCACCCCCTACGAGTTGAGTACATAGTCTATGTATATACACGTAGGGCGCTCTTCGACGCTCCGATGGCTCCCTTCTTTTCCCTTTCCTAATCCGCTCTCGAGAGTCGTCGTTCCCCAACCACCTCAACCATCCGCCGTCTATATTTAGTAATAAGTTTCCTGATCGGGATCTATATATTCCGGCGGGCGCGCGCATGGGGGAAGGCCTCGTCGCATTTTCCCGGGTCGAGGCATCGCGACAGATTCCACCCGTAAAGTATCCCCGGCTAGATGAAATATTCGGTCTATAGAAAGCCGCTCACGACGCGGCCAGGTCTGGATTAAGATAAGCCCGTCGTCGACGTCGTGCGCGCGCCCACTCCTCTCCCCCCTCGCCCGTTCAAATAGTTTTCGCCGGCTGAGCGAGGACTCGTCCATACGTAACGTATTATAAAAATTACTTAATCTAACTTAAACGATTACTATTATCCAGGATATACGTTATCGCGGAGGCCTCCCGTCGCTCTCATCTCTCGAATCCTTTCTTTTTCGTTTCACGTAATCCCCGGGATGGATTTCGCTATTCCCGACGCGAGATATAATATAGAAATTTTTATTCCCGATCGACGCGCGAAATTGAACTCCGTCGAAGACAGTTTACTCGCAAAGTAAATAGTTGGATCCTCCGCGACTTTTTCGCCTCCCTCCTTCTCTCTCTGCATATCCCACTGTCGGAATTTGCACCGTTATTTTTACCAGCTCCCCCTCCAGCCCGTAATTTTTTTTGGTTTACTTCCTCACTCGCCTCCCGGGGAAAAAAATTCACTATGCATTTTGTCTGAAAAATAAATCGGTGAAAAATGGCCGAAAGGGTATGCAGCTGGAAAAAAAAGAAACGAGACCAATAGATTCCCAATAAACGTCTCGCGTAAAGCATAGTCTCGGTTCGCGAGCGAAGTGCATCGCGCCGAACGGGATTGTTTCGTCGGGGAAATTCACGGTTTTTATTCCGGTCATTGGTCGAGCGGAAAAAAGGAAGTGGAAAAAAAATAAAACGAGAGGAAACGGAAGGTAAAAAATTTCCCGAAACATATTTCGACGAAGATTATGCGGCTGTCGGTGAGAATGTATCGCGCGGCGAGTGCACGCTGGCTCCGAAAATGGAGAGGCGACCATTGTGGAAGGAAAAAAAGAACGAGAAGGGGGTGAGAGAGAGAGAGAGAGAGGAGGGAGTGCAAGAGAGAAAAGGTGGAGCTCGTAACTGCGAGAGAGCGCCCGTCCGAACCATTATGTACGACACGCGCCCGAAAGGATTTCTCGCGCGCGTTACCGGGGCGCAAAAAATCCACGAATTTACATCGTGTTTCGGGAATACGCGAGCGGGCGATGGTGCCCGATAGGACGTGGATATTACTACCTATATTTCCCGAGCTCCCGGCAAATCGACACGGCTCGTAACGCGGTTATATCCGCTAAATTCCCCTCGTAAGGAATTTACCGAGGAAAATTTTTCCACGGGCTTTTGAATTCGAATGCCGTCAAACTTTCCGTCTTACGATATTGATTATCGACGAGAGAATCCGACAAATTCTATTCTTCGAACGCGTATCTCTTCCTAACAAAGTACATGTTGACAAAACGGTACGTCGTTTCGTTCGGTGACAAGCACGCGGACAAATCTCGAATGGGTAAACATACTGGCGGTGCATAATGGTTGGCGAAGGAAGAAAATAAGGAAAGGGGTGGAAGCGAGGGGGAGCGAAAGTATAAGACGTTAATTAAGACCGGGTCTTACGCTCGCGGAAGCCATTAGGTACGTCGCGCGTGGAGTCGTATACGACGATGGTTTGCATGGAAATTCGCTCGGGTCACGAGGTTGAACGACAACAATGAGCCCCGTCTCCCTCACCCCTCAGCCCCTCGCCCCTTTGGATCGAAAGTAGTGTCTCTCGCGAAATACCGTGCGAGCCGGCCATCTCATCCCCCGTCCCTCGCGACCAGCGTGTCTCGTTAAGGGACTTCCGCTACCCGACGATTACGTCGCGAACGATCGTTACGAGATTCGCAGGAGGAGAGAGAGAAAGAGAGAGAGAGAGAGAGAGAGAGATTTTATAGTCCGCGAAAGAATTTATGAGCGAGCGGCCAGCGCGCCACGAAGATGACGTTTTTCGATAGAGAGAAACGACAAAAAAAATATTACGATCCTCGCGTAAATTTAACGATTTTTCGTCCGTTAATTGGTACGAGATTTTTATATCGCGAATTTTAGCGATGCCCCTCGAAAGCATCATCTACGAGGTGCTTCGTAATTCTCGATAAATGCGATGAAAGTCCGTACAGAATGACGAAAGCGAGCGCGAGAGAGAAAGAGGAAGAGTACGCTTGTAATTAGGATCGTAAATCGGAAGTTGGAGAGAGCGGAATGATACTGTAGGAAAAGTCATCGAGTTCGCTACTCGCGGGAAGTCGAAAATCGTACAGACGTTGCGGTGGGGCGCAATTGCGGCTGGAGGCACTGAGGGAAACGGCAAATGGGTTTTGCAGGTCGGCTGGCTTCGCGCTTCGGACCAGACGATTCTCTCGGTGCACAAGAGGACCGTGACGCACAATGCACGGATCGCGGTCTCGTACGAGAGCGGCGGAAGTTCCGGCTCGACTGGCTCGTCCGGTAACTCGGCGAGTGGGGGCGGCAACAGCGTAGGCGGGGTGACCGGAAGCAGCCAGCCCGCGGAGGAAGTCGTCAACGGCACGTGGCGGCTGCACATTCGTCAGCTCAAAGAGTCAGACGAGGGATGCTACATGTGCCAGATCAACACGAGCCCGATGATATCGGTCCTCGGCTGCCTCGACATCCTTGGTAAAGTAGCTTCTTTTGTCTCTTTAATTTCTCATTCAGCGGGCTTATCTTTTTCAGAATTTTCAGAGCCCTCTCCTATTCCTATCAGTATTAAGAGAACAGCTTTATCTTTATTATCGTCACCTGCCTTAAGACCTTTACAACCTCATTTTTGGATATATTCCGATATAAAATCAGAATCTTTTTCTTTTTACACCTAACGAGATTGAATAAAAAGAGTCTGATACGCTCGCCGCTGCAAGAACGAGGAGCGCGTAATCTCGACGTGTTCGCGGCCGCAAGAAAGGACGCGCTAGATACGCCCGTAAACGGATATTAATTTCGCGTATCCAAAAACTCCCTCGTTGTCGGCGTCTCCGTAGTCGTCAAATCCGGCGTCTGCGAGCTCGACGAAGCTGCCGTCAACGGTACAGAGAAAAAGATTTTCACTCGAAATAATTTCAACGAGAACGTCGGGGTTCTTCGGGCGAAAATTTAATAACGCAATCGGGAAGATACCCTCGTGTTACTTTCTTTGTTTCATTTTCCTCGTCCCGTTCTATGTATTTTTTTTTCTCGCGCCCATTCTCCCCCCCCCCCCTCTCTCTCTCTCTCTCTCTTGTTTTACCTTCTCTTCTTCATCGTTATTTCGGTACACGCTTCAAATTATATTCCGCTATACATATACAAGAAAAGGAACGACGAGATATTTCCTTTGCTCGTGCGAGAGTTAGCGTTTCGGCAGCGCGTACCCCCTCGCTACTCGTTCGTCTCTCGTCATCCCTCTCGTGCTCTCGCTCGCTCATCTCGTTCCGTGATTTCCACACCGACGATCCCGGGTCGTCCACGGGTCGAGAGTTATTGGATCCGCGCCAATAAGTCAATCAATTTATTTATCCACTTCCTTCCACTTGCTCACTCGCTCCCGCCGCCTCGACCTTCCCTCGACGGACCTCTACAGACTTCCGTGACCGTTTTAATTATACTAGCTGCACTACCCCCTCGTCCCCCTCGAACGACACGCCGTATTCATAATTAACTCGTTTACTCGGACTGTAACCGGATAATTATTTCGTTGCAACACTGGAAACGAGCGCATTTTTAAAAACGCGCCAGTTACGCCGCTTATAGCACGAGCGCCGAAAGATCGATAAAGATGCGTATTCATCCTGAATTTTATTTATTCTCTTTCTCGCTGTACACGCATGAATATTTCACGAACGCGATTATCGCTTGATTGATGCATTTTATGAAGATTCCGAAAATCCGGATAACGCTTTAATCATCCATTTTCCCTGTTTCCATATGACTTTTTTTTTTATCAGACGATAGCCGCTTACGAATATAAATAATGATTTCGAAATCCCGCTTAATTCCTCATTCATTTTCATAAGTGGCCGTTTTATGACTGCGAAATGAGGAAAAAAGAAACAATCGAGAGAGGCAAAAGAGAATACGTTATTAATTTCGCGAGTAACACAGGACTTAATTAGTCCATTTGAATTTCTCGAATGATCGAAACACTCTAGGTTTTTACGGCGGACCACTTCGCGTTCGTCGATTTACTTCCGCGACTGACCCTCGTCGTAAAAGAACAGTCGAATTTCATTAAGATTGATACGTTCATGGGCATATTACGACGTCCCTCGGAAATATCGTTCGGCGACTCGTGAGAATTTTTATAAAAATAAATTTATCGGGTTTCGTGTAAACGTCAAGTACGTAACTGTGCCAAAGAGAATATAAAAATATGGAGTAAGTGTGAAATATCGACACTCGGCGATATATCGGCCGCGAGCGATTCGCCGAAAGGCGCGCCACTATCAGTTTCACCCAATTCGACCGAAGAGTGCATCGAGAGTGAGTCGCGTGTCGCGTACTCGATCGTTCTCGAAAGTTTTTCTTTAATACTCTTGTTAGTACTTTGTCGACTTGTCTTCATTAACCCCCGTGATATATTTGTACTTTTTCGCCATCCCGACCCTCAATTATGCCCTCGACGTTTCACTTCCTGGACCACTTTAATTTTCGCGGCCATGTCGCGGTCATAATTATTCCGGGTGTAATTTAGAACCCGCGCTCGTTATAACCGTCCCTGGTCGCGCGGTTGCGTATCGGCGCGAGCGCGAGCGCGAGAACGAGCACGAGAGAGCGAGACGCAATCGAGTTTCCCTGAAATCCTCCGAATCTCCGAACGGTGTAATATTCTTTTCGCGTTCTTTCTCGTCTACCACTTTTTTTTTAATTGGACGACAATAAAACAACGAGATTTGTTTGGAGCAATTAAGATATCGCGAACGTTCTTGTACACTTGAGGATTAGTAATCGGGTATTCCCCTCCGCGATTCAACGGAAATTTTCTTAGCGCGTAATATTCGAGCGTAAAAAAAGAGAATACACCTCGTCTCAAAAATCGAGCGGGCAAGTCGCGTTACGTCTATACAACTTCTTCAACGAGTTCAAGAATGAAGGTACGGCGGAATGGAAGGCCACAAAAAAAGTTTAATACCGATGTATTAAATTTAATGCGACTGTATTAATAGAGGCCTTCTTATCTCTTTCGAGATTTAAATTTTAATTCCAAGGTATATATAAGTATGTATAATGCAGAAAAGTTGGAGGCATAAACCCAGATATTTTACGGCGGCTCGTTTATATTCTTCACCTTTCGTACGCCCTCTCCTCATCCACTTAGCGTATGGTTTCTATACATCACGCGAGAATTTATACAACACGAGTGTGTGAGCTGCGAGGCTGATTCCGAAAATTGCCATTCTCTCCCTTTCTGTTCGCAGTACCGCCTGACATAGTGTCGAGCACGGAAACGAGCGCGGACGTGGCGGTGGCCGAAGGCGACAACGCGACCTTGAGCTGCAAAGCGACCGGCCGACCGCAGCCGAGGGTGACCTGGCGAAGAGAGGGTGGCGATCCCATTCTCATAAGAACGTCATCCGGCGGTATGTAACGGCCCTATAAACTTTTGAAACAGCCCCGCGAATGGACTTCCGCGGGGATCTCATTCGCGGTAAATACGCTTTACCCCCACCCTCCATCACTACCATCGCATACTCCGTTATAGTCTCTCTCTCTCTCTCTCTCTCTCTCTCTCTCTTTTTCTCCCCTGTATCCTCTCCAGTGGAAATTTAACTTCATTGTCGTCCGCCGTAGCGCGCTTCCATTTCGATAAAGTCTCGCGGGTATTCCGAACACTCACGGAATCCCATCCTCGACGAGATACGTTAGCGAGAAAAAGAGGGAGAGATTCGTCGTGGCCGAGGGATATTATTCCTCGGGATTGCGTATAAGCTAGGGTAAGTAGTGTATAGTTGTTGGTCAGTCGATAATGATTAGCAAAGCCAATCGTTGTTACGATAACTATTACTTTACGTTTTGTGCAACAAAGACACGGATACGAAAATAACTGACATGTACTTACTTGGGTATAGCAAATACTATAATGTGTTATATTTATTGGTTATATAATATAATAAGGCCAATAACAATGTTTTTGGTGAAACGAGTCATTTATTTCAAAATCTTTATAAATTTTTATTGAAAATTTCAATTTGATATAAAAAAAATACAATTTGCACTTCGTTTACAGTATCACGTTTGATTTTAAATTCATTCAATACAAGTATTCAATTCATTATTAACGTTATCTCAATTTCTAAAAAGGCCAACCACTATACTGTGTACCGTAGACTATGCATCGCGCACGTGGGCTCCGATACATATTTAGCCGAGACTAAGTTGTTGATCTCCTAATTCATGAGCGCATTAATGCACTTCACCCCCCCCGCGGCGCACGGGGCGGCCTGCACCCTTCGGCCCCTTCCTCTAATGGGTATCGATATCAATCTGGCATCACGCACTCAATTAAGGGATATTGGTCCAACTCCGCGTGTGAAACTCGCGGATCGATACCCATACGCGTTATAACGGGCTTGCGCGCTTTAAGCGACGCTCCGCTAATGCGCTCATTCAGCCCCTCCAAGCACCGATATCCTTCGCTTACGATCTTCTCGAGCACTCACGCCAAGATTGAAGCGCTCGCGCTCGTATCGGCGGATCGGTCTTTTGTCCCCGTGTTGGCTTTGTTGTACGCGTACGGGCGAGAAGAAGAAAAGAGTGTCTTCCGCGATAAAGCCAAAATAGCACCCGGGGGCTTACGTCATATGAATTCATTTACGTGTGTACGATAGCGCACGCGTATGTACAGAAATGAGCACGCAAAACGCCGCGGTCGATGAAAATTCGATGACACGCGGCGCGCCGAACTCGCCAATAATGAATGCGGCCTTTCAATTCGAACGAGATACGTTATCGGCACGGCAGTCCGTGGTTTCCTCTTTCGGCTCTACTCGCTGAATTAATATGACGCTATTGCACTTTAATCAATCGGGTAAAGAGCCGTTCTCGCGACGCGTAATCATCCAGCACGCGAGTAATTCATTGTCCCTAACACCGAACCGTTAATAATCCGAGCGAGCCAGTCGCGTGGACGTCGCTTGTAATAACACCGGAGCGCGAGAGATGACGAAAGATTAGCTCATATAACCGGTGCAAGTAGCGCGAGAGCTGAGAAAATCGAAACTCTCGGTACAGTTATACAGCGGATACACGGCAAAAATGATGGTCTTTATTTAACATAAATCAGTACTCTACAGAGGTTCACATATAATTTTATGTCGATTCAACATTGCTTATGGTAAAAATTCAACATTGTTGACAACATTGTTCGGCAATGACCAAACAATTATGTTAAATTGTAAATGTACGTTTCAATTTTTTTAAGAAGAAAAATAGGTATTCTAATTCGACAAATTATCTAATCATATTTCGTTTAAATAATAAAACTTACATACACATGTTAAATTAGTAATTGTATGGGTTAAATAATATCAACATAAAATGGAGATATGGGGTCGTTATTAAAAGTCAAATCGTCGCGAGGGAGGCAGAAATTACGCTCGAGATAATGTGATTAAGATTATATCCCCTGTCCTCGTGAAACGGGCTCCATAATTGTAGAGAAATCCAGCAATCTCAGCAACCAGGAATCTCCGGAATCAAGGGGTGTAAAACGAAGAGCGAAGCGGTTCTCGAAGCTGGCTGCCTAAAACGGATAGTGTAGCGAATGAAACAAGTTCCCATTCTCGAACTCGCTTGATTACGGAAACGAAGAGGGAAGAATGACTCGAACGAAGGAAGGTCTTACCTAGCGAGTATCTCGAAACCTCTCGTGTACTTTCAACACAGATTTCGGATCCGTCTCGTGCCCCGTCTCGATTCGGTAGCGAAATTAATCGAAGCTGGCTCTGTACGAGCTCCTCGCGAGAGAGTAAGAGCGGTGGCTGAAAAATTCAGTTATGGACACGTTACCGGGACGCAAAGTAAAATACAGGCGTAGCGAGCTGGGCACGTAGGTTACCCGCCACCATCACCATATTTATACACTCCTTTTCCTCATTTCGCATACATATTTCAAGCCGTGTCTTGTAGATTGGGCAACTTACATAACGCCGCGAATTGAGTGGCGCACGTGCGCAACCATCCCGGGCCTCTCCACCTCGCCGCCCCGGCCTCTTCACCCACCCTCGTATTGACGTATACACTCGAGGTAGTTGCAGAGAACCGAGTTGGCAAAACTTTGGCCCAACGTGTAGTACGTTTCACCGGCGTCTGAAGTGCATAACCCTAAAATTAGAATTCCGAATATGAAAGATGCACGTATACATGTATGTATATCTACACTAGGGTGTTTCATATTTTGGTGAAAAAATTTTTTTTGCTCACCTACCTCAAAATCTGATAGAAGATGAAAAATAAAAAATATTCCTATTTTTACAAACCATAAGTTAACTAGGAGACTAGCTCATTCAAAAATTCGATTTTCCATTTAAATTGCACAGGAAAAACCTTTTTTTGAGTGAAAACCCAATTTTCAGTATTAAAGAAATTTTTTCAAGCAAAAGGAGGATAATGCTATTGTAGGGTATTAAATTTGCTACAAAAAAGTTAATTCAAAATTATTACAAACCGCACGTCTATTTTTATAAAAATTCATTTTCCAAGTTTTGTAACTTGAAAACTATTCATCGTACGGCTTTAGCCAAATTAACTTTTTTGTAGCACATTTAATACCCTACAATAGCATTATCCTCATTTTGCCTGAAAAAATTTCTTTAATACTGAAAATTAGGTTTTCACTCAAAAAAAAGTTTTTCCTGTGCAAATTAAATGGAAAATCTAATTTTCGAATGAGCTAGTCTCCTGATTAACTTAAGATGTTTCTAAAAATACGAATATTTTTTATTTTTCATCTTCTATTAGATTTTAAGGTAGGAGAGCAAAAGAAAATTTTTCACCCAAATATGAAACATCCTAATCTACACGTATGTACGGTAAGTACTCACGGTGCCTGGTGTGTTTTTCACTCGCGATCTTGAACGTGATGAGAAAGGGAAGGATATTTATTTTTTTTTCTTCTACTCCTTGAGCTTCTCCATCGCGCGCATCGGTCGAAATTCCGAGTGCGCGCGAGATATTCGCTTCATAAATAAGCGATCTTCGATAACAAATAGCTGTAGGTTTTCTTGCCGCGAGGAGTACCACGACTGGCGACGTCGTTTGCCGCAGACTCGCTCCGGTTCGTCGGAGCTATTACGACCTTGGGTCGATTTTTCTTCGCTCGGGAAAAAGGAGAGAAATCTGAAAAAGAAGAACGAGGAAACGGAGAGTCGACGGTTGTCTCGGCAAACTGCGGGGGTCTTTGGTCGTTCGACGGGTCGAAGGGGGTGGGGGGCAACTTCTTCGCGCGAAATTCAGCGGCAAGTGCGCCGAGAGGAGCTCTTTATAGCACGCTGGATGTGACCCTATGTTAGACTCCGAGGAGTAGGTAGTTGCGGGAGCTCTTCGCAGTTTGAGGAAAGTTTCGGTCAACGTGTGCGCCCCGTCGGCCAGTCATGAACCGCGAATTCCCATTCGGCGTGCAAGTCTCGTTCCGAATTTCGTCTTTTTTTCGAGGCGGATTGCAAAACGAAAATAAAATAAGGGAGGAAACTAAACGCGATAATTCTCGCGAATAGATAATATCCAAATTCAGAGACGAGCGGTTGGGCTGTTTAACAAGCGAGATTGTTGGATAGAAGCTCTCTTCGAGGAAACCCCATCAACATCTGTTCGAGTTCCCTTTGAGACGCCGCGAATTTCAATCCTGTAGTGTCAGACGGTGGAGTGTACGTACACGTCACGACGACGTGCCACTGGATGCGTTTCGAGGATCGCTTCGAGCTGAAGTAGACACCAGCCTAAATGCAGTCGAGCGAGCTTTTTGTGTGCGAACCGCTTAATGAGTTTAACGTGTAATCGCGTCGCGTCGGCCGCGTTATCCTATTTTCCTAGCCGATCAAACACCTCGAGGTTTACTTTCAAACGTCGAAGGGATATCTATCATTGGATATCGGACGCGGCGCGTGATTACTTGGAATATTCTCGCGAAAATTCAATCCGCCTTTTATAGAACCCGATTGGGATCTTAAGCGACGACAATTTGATTTTAGGTGCAAATTGCGTTATTGACATTTTTTCCCCAATATTGTCGTAAAATACTCAACGAATTTCACTCTCTCCCCCCTCGCTATCTCTCGGCACGAACGTAAATGAGAACCCGACCAGATCGGACTTTCAATCGAATTTCGTTCGCACTGAAATTCCCTCATGAACTCGTGACCAATTGAAAAAGTAATTTAAACTCGTATAAAGATTCCCAATCTAGGGGGATCCTATTACAAAAAGATGTTCTATTCATCGCTGCGATCGTCACCTCGCTTTTCGCACGGGCGAAAATATCTATCGGCTAATATTCACGATACAGAGCTTACGAGATGACACGAAATTCGACAATAGCTACAGAATTTGTCGAAAAATCCCAACTGTACGAGCAAAATAATAATTGGACGTTTGCGCGTAACCGTGTGTTCGCGCTTGCACCTACAAGTGGTTTGGCTTGGTGAGTTTGCGAAATTTTGGCCATGATACGCAAACGGGAGGCATCGCAGTTCCTATTGTACGCGAGCGCGCGAGTTTCGGCCGCAGCCTTATTAACGTTCCCTTTCATCCTCGAGAGGAAACGAGAGAGCACGAAAGAGCGAGGACGAGGATGAGAAAGACACCACAGCGAAGTAGACGCCGGAGTCGAGTGTGGTCGTAACAACCGGGAAAACACAAGTTAACACACAGTTAATAAGCAAAATATTTATTTGAGCCGGCATTAAAAAACCCGC
>NCVS01000977.1:0-10229 GCA_003055095.1 Goniozus legneri | reverse complement strand
ACTTAGAATAATTCTCTGCCCGAAAAACCTAAAGTAATATAGTTCATTTTTTGAACAATTTGTAATTTTTTTATGTTTATTACTGATTTTTCAAAAAATTAGATAATGAAAATAGATAATTTTGATTCCGCCGATCACTGGAAGAATGTAACGTTGATAACCTGCAAAATATTGTGTGCGATGGAGTCAACGAGGCAATAAAAAAAAAAAAACAGTCCGAAGTCATCGAATGAATTTCTGGAGAAAGTCTCTCACTGTGAGTTTTTTTGTTTCGAATCATCCAGAGGAAATTGAAAATTTCATTTGTACATCGTGTTTTTGTTTCTCATATACACTGTGACACTATTTTCATGTACCCCGGCCCGTCCGTTCGGACCGGGAGGAAGAGCCACCTTCGTCTCCCCGCGCGTCCCTCTCATCCCCGGTCGATAACGAAGGGCGCCAGCCGTTCTTTAAACCCCAGAAACGGCAAATCGGGAAAGACCGAAAACATAATCTTAAACCTAAAATCTAAATAAGACGGGAGAAAACTCGCGAAGGAGTCACGGCATGTCCCGGGCATGCCCAGGATGCGGTTATGGAGAGGGGTCGTGGTTCAGGCTGTAATCGAAAGAGAGAAGACATAATTAAATCAACACAAATTATACTCTGAAAATTCGGTCATACACGATAATTTGGCTAATTACAAAATCGAGGAGACGGCAACACTCAAATACACCGTACAGCAGTTTTTTTTTCAACTTATTTTTATTGTCATGTCATCTATATACATTCACATTACCTTTAAAAAAACAAGTATAAAAAAGTTTATAAAAAAATAAATTTACAAAATGTATTATTGGGGACATGGTCCTGAAGGACAGTCGGTCGACCGACAGTAGTTAGTCCTTAAGGAAATGATGATTCACAAGAATTATTTAACAGTAGAGAAATAAAAAAAATGAACGATTTCGCAGTAACTTATACCCCGTCCCCACCCCCAGAGACACATCACCACTGTAAAAACCCATGCCAAATAGAATCGTCACACTCCCTGTCGCTCTTTCCTCCCTCCCCTCGCATACCCTCTACTTACTTCTCCCTAATAATTGAGATCAATCATTTCGCCAAATACCTAGAGCTTTTTTGTCATCTCCCTCTATCTCTATTACAACCGCATTCCCAGTATCAGAAATGTGAGTACATGTTCAACTAAGAAGTGTAGATACAGCACATGTAAGTCGGAATAAAGTTAAAAACGTATTTGGCGGGCCCCTTTTTATTACCCCCATAATGTCATTTCAAATAACGGAAAAGAAAAATTTCGAATGAAGATAAAAAGGATACACAAATGATTTTTACGGTACGTTCATATCATATCAGTTGATTTGAATTCAAAACTACATCATTATCGCCTCTTACGGAAGTTATTTAATTATTATTATTCTATCTAATATCTCTAACCTTACTGCATCTAATTCTTAATATAGAACATCCATGAAAATCCGGTAATGAATTTTTTCCTAGTGTAAACAATATTTTTACATAATGATATAATATACGATTTCTGGTAGTTTTTGGGATTAACAATAAGAAATTCGTACGAGTGAAAAATTATGATAATGAATAATCGTCATGGACTATATCTTACTTGAGTGTACATTAGGGTGGTCCTTAAAAAGGGCAAAATGGAATTTTAATAGACGCGCCCCCTAAATAGTCTCTAAATATATCAAAAATGATGCCTGATTTTTTTCCGCGCTCAATTCGAATGTTTGACCGTGCCTCTAGACACGTCTTTTTCTCCATTCAAATAACACGTGATTTTGTCTTTTGGACAGTCTAATTTTTTTCAGGCTGAAGAAACACTTTAAAAAGCAATTCAAAGCGAATTCAAAATGTAATCTCATTTTGAATCTATAATCATTATCCATAAGCCACTGATTTAGGTGCCTGCCACAGTCGTTATTCTTAGAATCTCCGAAATCTATGTGTCTTGCGTTAAAGTCACTCATAATGACATAATAGTTGTTCGCACCATCAAGATTTCGTTCGTGCTTCTTTAGTTCATTGATGAATAAATTGCGAGTATTCATGGCATTAGTGGCATATAGACTTACAATAAATAGGTTCTTGATGCTGCTATTAGAGATCTTAACTATAGTGTATTCGATTATCCTGTTATTAATGGAGTTCGGGTAATTGATCGTCGTGAATTGTATATTATTCTTAATTGCAATGGCCGCGCCGCCTGAGAATTTCGATCTGGTTCTGTTGTTGATTATTAAGTTATAATTATCTATGGATACTTTATGCCTATTGGTCAATTTTGTTTCCACAATGCAACATATATGAATATCATTATTATTAAGGAATTCCTGCAAATTGAATCTTCTGTATTGACTTACAATCGAGTAAACGTTTATTTCTGCTATCCTTAATCCTTAGACGACCGGCAATTTTCGGTTCAAAATGCATGTCTTCATTTCTAAAATATTTTTATATATGTTGGCATATCATGGTAAGTCGAATCACTTCAATTCTAGGCGGCCCCACATGGGGCCGAGCCGGCCGGAAACGGTCACGAATGTGAAAATTTTTTAAAAATTTGAAAAAGAGTTCTATAGATGTTTTTTCGTGTGCTTTATTATATTATTATCATTTTTATATTTTTGTTACTATATTTTTTTATTTTTTTGTTATTTTATTATATTTTTTATATATTTTTTTTTTTTGAACTTTGGTAAAAATAATGAAAGAATTATAGGATCAATTCAAACTGTTCTGCGTGTGGTATAGTTGAAAACAAGGTAAGATACAAAGTGCAGTGATACATGTATCACAAATAATTGTTGTTCGTGAGCGCTTCTTTTGTAACGCACACAAAGAACATCTCTTCCTTGTCTCCGATCGCGTAGGAAAATGTCGACCTATTAGTCCAAGAGCCAGTAACGCATGTTTGATGAAGTGTTTGATACACCTTAAAATTTTGCAGGTTTAGTACCTATAAGAAAGTAAGCCAGAATACCTGTGTTTGCTTAGTCCAACCCAGGACACCAGGTACTGCGCATAATAGAAAGGTGTAATAAAATTGAACCCGAAAAAAGTGTTTTATTCAAAGGCCAACAAATTTGAATCGAAATTTTAAATAATTTTAAATATAGATTCAATATGGCAGACATTTTCGAGGGGGTTTAAATATAATTAATCCTCCCCAAAGTATTTTTTTTTTAAATACCATTTGAAGTGCTTGATTCCCTCTGAAATTTTTATAGCTTCTTCATTAAATATTAAGAAAATTAATAACAAAAAGGCAGACACTTTTTCCGGGGTTTAATTACGGGGTTATAATTAACACTACGGCAAGATAGGTGAGAAATCAAAATGATTAAAAAATACAAACCATTGTTGTTAGCGTCGGGTTCAGTAATAGAACCGGTTTTAATGGCATCTAAAACAGTTTGTGGCACACAATCACCCTCAAACCATTTAAATTCATATTTGTCGTCTTTTAATGTCCAACCGTGTGTTCCAGGTAACAAAGTTGTTGGAATACATAAATGAGCGTTTCGCCAAATACTTGTGATGTACTGAGTTCGCAGAAGGTGTTGATGTAACTCAGCTTTACATGGTGGTAAATTAGAAGCGTCATATTTTAGCAATTCTTTTTAAAAGGTTCATCCGTACTTCTAGATTTGTATGTTGAACAAAACTTTTGGAATCGCGCATTATTAATATCTCTAACGTTTTTGTAACCATACAATTCACATACAAATGTTTCAAGTGTTGCGAGCGTTTCATATTGCAACCCAGGAATATCTGATTTCCCAAGATCAGTTAAAGCTTTTTGATATTCCGCGTTTTTTTGAATAATTTTGAATGGTCTTTTCTTGCCTTTCTTAAAAAATGATGGGTTATAATCACATCCGGTGATAGCGTGAAATCCAGGTAAACTAGCACAGACTGTTGGGCCTAATTCCAAAAAAAGTTGTGTCACATTTAAAGTTCGCCTTTTATTAGCAGCTCCATATTCCATATAAATATTTAAGCTTTCGCTTTTCAAGTTTTCCATGTTGCCAAGCATAATGATCAGAACATTAGTGTCACATGATTTAATGAGAACGTTAATACCAGGCTCATGGTCAACAATCTGACAAGCGTGATAGATCAATTTAGTATCAGCTTCTTCGTGATTATCACAATATAAATCATCATACATAGTCTGTACAATATTATTATTCTCAACTTTGTATGAATAGCAAAAATCATAATTCAAATTGATTATTGTTTTATCAATAAACGGGACCATTTCAGGATTACTCCAATGTTCAATTAAAAATGTTACAAAGGCTTGTTTGAATTTTATATTTTTTAACTCTTTGTTGAAATCCGTTGGTCGAACTTGCATGGGCCCATTAATATTGAAATCGATAGAATTTTCTTCATTCCGTAAATTACGTTCGTAATCCTTTATTGAGGGAGAAATGTATTGATCGAATACGATGTCAACTCGAGGAGCTTTTGTAGCAGTTAAACATGACATAATTTTTTTAGATATGCTACCAAACATTGTTGGAACATCACGTAGTGTATGTAAAAGGAAAAAGCCATCAACTAAAACTACATCAAAGATATTAGGTATGTCTCCTGGTTGGTGCTCCTCTTCAAAAACTGCTACGATTACCGATTTCTCGGTTTTACAAATTGTTCCGTCAAAATGACATAAAGACATCGGGATTGGAGTAATAGGGAAGCATAGAATTTTTTCGAAGTCAATGGAATGGTCCATTGACAAACCCAACATTCTTCCAAACAAATTTCGCTGCATGCGGACTTCTTAAACTTTACCACCACTTTTCAATGTCTTCTTAGCGACTTCGGACGAAAAATTCAGTATTTTCAATCGCGGTATCGGTTTCTCAAACCTTTCCTCAGATTCAGTACATTCTTTAATGAATGTTTCGCGTAATTCGTTACCATTCGTGTCTACATTTAATAAGAACTCTTCAACTCCAAGTGAAGTAGCTCTTCCATTTGAAATATTGAAGAGTTGTTTTTCATCAAGGTCTGAATCGAATGGGTTCACGAACTTGGAGAAACCATTGATGAACTTGTTAAGATGTTGGGAAACTTTTTTTATCCGATTATTTTCAAAATCTGCTGTAACGTCTTGGCGTTTTCGTAAGCCAGTTACCTCATAGGTGGATGAAATTATTGTTAATCTGCTTTGATGACTCAAACACCATCGTTGTCGAGCTGAAATTGAGTTAGTGAAATTAATTATCCCAACCAGTCGTTTCGCGGCATCCGCGTTTATAGTTTGTTCCAAGGTAAGATCAATTGGCTGTCTCGAGAAAGACTTTTCTGTACGTTGTACGCCAAAATATCCTTTTTGCATTATTTCCATTATTTCAGGATTAATCGCACCAATATTCAGTAAATTATTATGATATCTAACCAACCAACGAGCATAATTGGGTTGATTGAAAGCGAAAAAAAAATTTGTAATGTGTGGCATAATATATTTATATAATGAAAAATCTCCAGTCCTGATACTACGGCTTAGAGTCAAATAATGATTTACGAAAAGGATATACATCATATAATACTGCGCTGTTTTCCCGAAGTCGCCATTCACGCAAGCCTCTCGATACTTCATGTAAGACTCAATTAATTCAGAAATTTCAGGTTTGCCGATTAGATCTGAGAATGACAATATACCATCACCAAAGTGCATGAGTTCCGAGCGTAAATCTTCTCGGACGATTTTGTTTGTTTTGTTAAGAAAACTCCGAAAATGCATAATTTCTAAACCAAGAGCCATAAGAGGATGCAATCTCTTGCACCTGTTGAAATGTTTGCCATCCAAAAATGAATTAACGGATCCAGAAGCTAGTAATCCAGTATCTACAGCGACATTCATCAATCCACAGTCTGCAATAAATTTGCCAATAGCTTTAAAATAGGCAAACATTATATGAAACGCACCTAAATGAATGAATAGATTATCATATGTAGGCCTTTCTGTTGCTTGTATTTGCATGGCAATTTTAGAAATTGCTAGATCATAAGTAACGCTGATACATTTTTCTCCAATTTCATCTGCTACTTTTTGACTTTCTTTCATAGTCTGAACAACAACGTTTTTTCCAGTAGGTGAGTCGTTAATGGGTGTTAAATAACATATTTTTTGCTGTGCGGTGTTGAAATCTTCTATAAATCTAAAGTTAATATATAGCGATCTTCTTCTTTTTCTACCACCCTTCTCGCACATGTCACCAACTTCACAATTTATAGAAGCCTCGTCGACATCGAATGAAAACTCGTCATCAAACACTGCTGCATATTCTTCCAAAATACGATCAACATTCTGGTAAATAATACCAACAGTATCATGCAGAGTATCTTTACCGGACGAAGTGTCAACAAATCTATCGAAGTTATCAAAAGCCAGACCAGGATGTAATCCTTTCACCTTTACGATACCTTCCGGAACTGCAGTTGAGTGTTGACAAGAAGTATAAGTTACTTCTGTTTCCAACTCTTCAGCGATATGATAACTACAACAATGCCCATATCTATTGATTATCTCGACAACTTTCCGGCTACTCGTTAAACTTTTTAAAGTCATAGCTAACGTTAGATGTTTCTTCGTTTTTATTCTTCCTTTTGTCACGTTGAAAATCGCGTCTTCAGCTAATGAGGTACTTATTCTATCAGTCTGAATGTGTTTTCGGCGTTTACTATGAGAACCAGCTAACAATGTTAAATAAAAGTCTTTTAATACTTGCGGAATGGAGCATTCTCCTTTTAATATATCAGATGTCCGTATTTTTTTTGGTAAAGGTTTCTTTTCGATATTCAATATTTTCTGACGTAAAATATTTGCAGCACTATGAATAACATCTTTTTCCTCTATCAATGAATATAAATATTCATCAATATCACGATTCTTAGGACCTACAATTTTTTTGTGGTGCACTAAACTCAATTTAAGTAAGTCTCCGTATTTTTTGGTCAATTTTTTCTCGAAAAAACTCTGTCCTACATCACCATCATACTCCTCGCCATTATCAGCAGCCAATCTCTTCAAGGTTTCGGTATAGTATTTACATAAAAAAGAGAAAAAAAAAACATTTTTTTTGCTACACAATATTTTCATCGATAAACGAGCAAACTTCCTGAAAAGCTGTTTCACGATATTCTAATTTTTTGTGATAATCGGTTTTGGGTTTGTCATCATAAATACGCAAAGAATTTATGTTTTCCAATCGGCATAAACGGTGAGCTAGTATGTCAAGTGAACTTTGTAATCGTTTATACAACCCCCCCCCCCCCCACACAGCTTGGCTGTAAAAGCCCTTGCCGGATATAGTAGTTCTTATTCTCACTGTCAAACTCAATTTCCACTAAAAATCTCAAAAGCGAGTGAATTGAAATCAATCAACTCGCCGAATATTATAATCAAAATTCAATTCTCAAGAAAAATTTCACAAGTGGGTGAATTGAAATCAATCAACTCGCCGAATATCATAATAACACAGTACGTCCGGTAAGGAACAATTTAGTTTCAATAAAGGAATTTCCAAGACCGCAATCTCAGAAAAATGTCAGGCAATTTTTGGGGAAAATTAATTTCTATCACGAATATATTCCAAAAAGTGCAGTGATATTGGAGCCTCTGCATAATTTGCTTAGGAAGAATCAGAAATTTGTTTGGACTACGGACTGTCAAAAATCTTTCGAGCACATAAAAACCTTGCTATGTACACAACCAATACTGGAGATATTTGATCAGAATTTGCCTATAAACATCTATACAGACGCTGCCCTGGATGGAATCGGAGCCGTTTTGAAACAAACACAACCAAACGGAAAGGATAAGCCAGTGGCATATTTTTCAAAAAAGTTAAATGAAGCGCAAAAGAAAAAGAAAGCGATATATCTGGAATGTTTGGCTATTAAAGAGGCAATACGATACTGGCAGTATTGGTTGATAGGGAAATCGTTTACAGTATACTCGGATCATAAACCACTGGAAAATCTAAATATTAAGTCAAGAACGGACGAAGAGCTGGGGGAGATGACATATTACTTGTCACAGTATGACTTCAAAATAAAATACAAACCAGGGAAGGAAAACGTTGAAGCAGACTATTTAAGCAGAAATCCGGTATTAGAAGCGAGCGAAAATACCGATGAACAACTGAAGATTGTGAATATGATAAAGTTAGATAAAATCAGAATTGATCAAAAAAATAACGAGAACAAAAACATACACAGGAAAATTAATATCAAGAGACGAGATTTACTATAAGAAGGTTGGAAAACGAGAGAAAATAATAATAACAGAGGAATTTAGCAAAAAACTAATAAAAGACGTACACGAAAACATGTGTCACATAGGAGGAAAACAAATGCAAAGGAAAATTGGGACATCATACACAGCACATAATTTAATAGCTAATATAAAAAAACATTGTAAAAGTTGTGACGCATGTATCAGAAATAAAACCAGGGGACAGAGTAAATACGGTCTTATGTCACATCTAGGTCCAGCAACGAGACCATTTGAAATTGTCTCGATTGACACGATTGGCGGCTTTGGAGGCTCCCGATCGACAAAAAGATATTTACACCTTCTAGTAGACCACTTTACGCGGTACGCATATATAGTCACATCGAAAACACAAAGTGCCAACGATTTCGTAAGATTAGTAAATCGGGTGACGGATTCTAATAAAATTGGAACAGTTCTGACCGCCCAATATCCTGGGATAAATTCAAGAGAATTTAAAACCTTTTTGAGGAAGAAATCGATACAAATAGTTTTTACAGCAGTAAACGCTCCGTTCTCTAATGGCTTAAATGAACGACTCAATTAAACTTTAGTCAACAAGATCATATGTAAAACAAACGAGACAAGTAGAAGAAAAGCGTGGACGACTATTGCTCATGACTGTGTAGAAAAATACAATAATACAGAACATACAGTGACAGGTTTTGCACCAAGATATCTATTGGATGGTACGGATGTATCGTTGCTACCGGAGGAATTAAAAAAGGATAAAACAGAATTGGAATGGGTCAGAGATAGGGAAATAGCATTGAAAAGGACAATAAAATCACATAACTACAATAAACAAATATTTGACAAGAATAGGATACAACATAATTTCAAAACAGGCGACGTGGTATACGTGGAAAATGGAAACAGACTAAATAGAAGCAAATTAGAACAGCTAAGGATAGGACCATATGAAATCATAGAAAAGATATCAAATACAATATATAGAATAAATACAGGACATAAAAAAACCGAATCAAACCTTTTCCACGTGACTAAGTTAATACCAATACCAACATAAAAAAAGGGAAAAGGGGAAAAATGAAATACAACTGGTTCAAGTAATTTTTAGGGAAAATTACTTCTTAAAGGGGGGAGATGTAAGGAAACTATGTTTCCTTATATTTAAATGGCGCGCCTTACGTGACGCTAGCCTTCGGAGAGCATCATAATACAATAACACATAACAGATAACATTATATCCGAACACTGTAACTGACAGGCACGGTAGTTGGGGAATACGAAACTTTAATTTCCGTTTCTTTGGTTACAGGTATTTTTGTTAAATTTTATAATATTATGGATCATAAAAAAAAACTAAAATAAAATCTTTGGTTACAGAGCAACGGCATTTAATTTCTCAACTCCTAAAAGAAACATATTATACATATATCATCTCCATGAAGGAAAATATGTAGTTCTCTACAACACTATTTTTACGCTTATGACAACCTATTGATATGGAATGAAAATTTCACAAGCAAATTAATTGAAACCAATTAACACGCCGAATACTACAATATTTGCAGCAATTGCTAACAATACATTATAAAACCAGACATAAAAATATAACGTAATGAAAAGAAAAAAGTCAGCTAATTTCTCAACATTGTCGTCGATTATAAATTTTTCCATTCTGTCTTCTTATCTACTATTAAGAAAATAATCAATTTCTCTACAATTTATCTCAAAGAAAGAAAGAAAAAGTAATTAATTAAAGACCAAAGTACATAACAACATAACATAACATAACATAACATAACATAACATATTCGGCGGGACCGTTTTAATTACGATCAAAAAAAGTTAATGAACGATATAATCAATACAAGAATTTTGGTTTCAGTTCATTGATCGTAGATTCGCAGATTACATCAACAACTGTCAACTGTATAGTGCTTTG